>PVHX01004374.1:0-106792 GCA_004024805.1 Geosciurus inauris
TGGACCCTCCTTCCTATATAAGCCTGTGAACCCCCTCAATAAATCGGTACTTGCTTAGACGAGACCCCCTGGTTCATGGTGAATTGGCCAGGCGGCCTTCCTCTCTCAGTTCGACCCCCACCGGAGACCCTCGGGGTGCTTCCCCTCACTCGCTGGCCGAAAGGGAGTTTGGCACCCGGCTGAGGCTGTTTCCCCCACATAAAAACTACATTTATTTTCTTCTGAAAGATGGAACCAGGTCATAAGTTGTTAACTATCCAGTTTGTTGTTACCGTGAATACAAGTGTGTGCTAGAAACAAAGTAACCATCTTGAGACAGTGAGTCTATGTGCCGATACACTACAATGATTCCTTCTCTTGCTTTTCCACTTGATCCACTCTCTCACCTCAAGCGCTGATACTGTTCTATGCTATACCCCCATCCCTAAAGCCCGTACTTCAAATACCTCCTATTTTGATGATGACCATGATGGTAATGATGGTGAGAATGATAATGATGATGAAACTGAACACCTACTATGAGCAGAAAGTTAGAAAGAGTCTTGGACTTTGAGGACATGGTTGGATCTCTGCTCACCCGCTTGTATGTGAGATAATTAAATGTCTTTATTGCTTAAGCCAGTTAGTCAGCATACTTGCAGCATAAAGCATTCTGAGATAATAGTAACAATAAATGGTTTGCATAACATATTTTGGATTCAATCATTCTACGAAATCCTTTGCTAGCTTCTAAATATACCAAGATAACCCCTCCAGGAGTGGTCACGTGGGTTCTGGCTAGGAGGAACCTGACATCTTTAGTCTAATTACTCCAGGGCCAAGGGAGGACAAGTCCTGGTAATCAGCCAACACTGAGAGTAATCTTAACAAAGTTTAGTTTTATCAAATTCTTTATGATACACTGAATGAAGTAAAATATAAGTTCAAACAAAAATCATCACTTCTATAAATTTAAACAAGTCAATATTATAGGGGGAGGTGGGCGGGGTGGGGACATAATACCCAGGACACAGAGTTGGAGTTAGAAATCTAGGCTCTCAACCCTATCTTGTTGCCTTGACATTTTATTCAAGCTCCCTGGCCATCATATCCACATAGGCAAAATGAGAGGGAACCAGACAACTTCTTAATGCAAAGGTAGATCTAGAACACTTCAGTTCTTTGCTTCCAACTATTGTCCCACTTTAAGATAAAACCACATGACTCAGGGGTCAGTAGACTCTCCTTTTTCCTGTAAAGAGCAGGAAAATACAATCTTATACCTCTGCTGTCTGGATGTACTGAGTGCAAAGGTAAATATTTCTTAGCAAATTATATAGTAAGAATTACAGCAGAAGGATCTGTTGACAACAGACATCATTATCTAAAGTTCAGCCAAATCATAAGACAGAGTCACTGTTTATTTAATGTTCTTAGTGATACAGGGCAGGCAAGGACTTCAGTGGCTCTGTATCAAGGGACCCACAGAGAGGACACATCTGAGGGAGAGGGGACATAACTGAAATCAAAACTGCCCAAGGGTTGTGGTTCAGTGGTAGAGCTCTTGCCTAGTATGTGTGAGGCACCGGGTTCGATCCTCAGCACCATATAAAAATAAATAAATAAAATAAAGACATTGTGTCCATCTACAACTAAAAAATGTTTTTTTAAAAAACTGCCCAAGGGTCAATTTGTAGAGCTAATTTTTCTGCTACCTCTGCCTCATTACCCATCATCTTCCATTCAAAATATACCCAGCCATCCCCTGTGTCAAATGAAATTAATTTCATTTCATTTTTCATCTTTGGTCATTGCCCTCTGCTTTCCAAGGGTATATAACTGAATTAGTCATATCATTATGTCAAAAGGAGACTTCTGACCTCACAGAGATTATTAAACCAAGAAAATTTTTAAAATAAACAAATGAAAAGATGAGATTTACCTGAATTGTAAACACAGGAGAATAAAAATCCTGTCATTCAATTATTCCTTCATATAAAGTAACACAATTCCAAACATTGCCCCCCCCACCACCACCACCAAATTGGGGACTGAACCCAGGGACACTTTACCACTAAGCTACACCCCAGTGGCCCTTTTTATTTTTTGAGACAAGGGCTAGCTAAGTTGCTGAGACTGGCCTTGAATTTGAGATCCTCCTGCCTCAGCCTCCCAAATCGCTGCAATTGCAAGGGTGCGCCACCACAGCTGGCCACAATTCAGTTTTTAAGTAGCTTTTAAAGATCTTCTATGTTCAAAGTGGTACCTAGACCTTGTAAGGACGAAGCTGCCGATGATAATATATGTTCTCTGCCCTCAAGAAACTTATATTTTATTACGGTGGTTATGTAAATACTTCTAATATAGGGCAGACCAAAAAGCAATGTAGAAATGTTAGGAAGAAGGAATTAATTTCTATTTAAAGGATCTGAAGAGGCTTCAAGGAAGAATCAAAAGCTAGAAATAGACAAGGGCTCCTATTTATATTCTATTCTGAAATGCTTTCTCTTCTTTCTGAAGTGTCTAACAGCCCAGAACATAATTTAGATCAACAAGCAAACTATTAAATTGGTATTTTGAATGAGCTGGCAAGGATGTTCAGTGCCATGCGAGACTAACTCCTCAGGAAGGAAATACTGCCTTCCTTACCGCTGCTTTCTTGCCTTCCCATACCACCTGGCAAAGGTAAGAAAGAAGTGAGAACCCAGAACTCCCAGCCAGCCACACCCGGACAAGAACAAATCCAGATAAACGGCTTCTGCCAATCTCAGAGCCACGCCTCTTCTGCAGCCACCCAATCCCAGCAGCCAGAAAACCCTCCCCCTGCGCCGGCGCCCAGAGATCTCAACACACAGCAACACCTGCTGCTCCCAGACTCCCTCAACTCATACCTCCTACTCTTCCCCTTCCACTTCCTAGGAAATATTCTGGCCTTTGCTTCTGATATGCTTCCTCCCGATGCCTGGGAGTGTCTTTTTTGATTTAAAAAAAAAAAAAAAAAAGAATATCAGGTTGTAAATAAATGGTGCTGTTTGACTCTCGGGCGAGCAGCCGAGGAGCTATAAAGATCTGTTTAGAATCATGACCACTTAGCAGGCGCGTGGCCACTGGGACTTTATGAACATTAATTAGTTTATCCTCCCTGAATCCCTCTAAGGCATCTCTTATTATCTCCATTTGACAAATAGAGCAAAACTAAAATGCAGAGAAATTGACTAATTGACTGAGTTGCAATAAGGGGAGGAAGATGGAGGCAGACTTAAAAACAAGTCCCATTGTGAAACCTACAGATTCTCAATCTATGCCTGGCTTTCTGCAACACATTATTATTTAAGAGTTTTTAATCTGGAAGGAGATTCTTGGAGATTCTCTTATTTACCCACTCGCATTTTCCAAACCAGAAAATTAGCATCTACAAAGATCAAGGACTTGGTTAAGGTCATATTGTGGTGAAAAGGAGGAGGAGAGACTCCTGGTATCCTGGCCCCATATGCAGGACTCTTTCCTTTAGGATGAAGAAAACTGGAGCCAGAACCAGACTCACCAAGTCACAGAACTTGCTGGTGGCAGAGCCATACTAGAGCCGAGGGAGAGAGAACAGGAGCAGTAGTACATCTTTTGCACAGTAGTACGTCTTTTGCACAGACAAGTGATGACTAAATCCAGCCTGCACTCTCTCAGCCAAGCAATCTGCTCAGGTAGGAGTCCACCCACCTGGCATCCACCTTGCCTACTGCCACCAAGACTTCCAAGAGACACTAAGATGCCGCGAAGACCAACAGCTCTGAGCCCACATCTCTTAATTCCTTTTTTAGGACTGAAGAAGAAAGATAAGTTGTCTTTGGAATGTGAAAAAAAAGGAAAACTAAGAATGTTCCAACATCAATGCTGTTACTGTATACCAAGAGGAAGGCAATGCAACCCTATTACCTAGCTTTAAAAGTTGCAGTATACTCTCTGGCTATAACACACATAAAGTATAGTATAGTTGATTCAAATTCTTTTGATGTTTTAAACACCTTCTGGGGAGAACTTTTCATTTTTCAGTGCTGGGGATAGAACCCAGGGCTTTGCACATGCTAGCCCCTACCCCTGAGCCCTGTCCTCAACCCTTTTTAAATATTTTTGGGGAAATGAAGACTGGAAGTGGGATGAGACTGCAAACTATAACCCATTCGCTCTTCAGGGAAAACTAAATACAGAGACGTCTTTCCACCTGAGAGGCCTAGCTACTCCCTCTTTTCTAAAAGCTCAACATTGCAGTTGCAGTGATCCCAGGGCTACGGCCTCCATAATAGCTCTCATATCAGATCTCCTGGCCTCCAGGCCCTCAGCCCTTCAAAGCAGCCAGTGCCAGGTCAGTAGCAACACCACGGTAAGTGGACAATGTGAGCAGTTTGAATGAGAGTAAGGAGGGAGAATTGAAATGAACCGGATATTTCTAACTCAGGCAACTGAGTATGTGGCTATACTAGCTACTAAAATGGAAAAAGAAGGGTGAGCGGCATTTTGAAGTGAAAGAAAGTAAATTCTGTTTGGGGAATGTTGATAGCCAGCTAGAAATGAAAATCTAAAGGTGTGATTTGGTAAGGTGGAGCCAGAGGGAAAGGATGCATCACCTTCTCTTAAGACAAGAACCACGAGGATTTCTTCATCTTTGCACCATCCACAGACTTTATACTTGCTGGAAGGAAGGTAGGGAGGCTAGGAGGGAGAGAGGGAGTGAAAAAAGACCATGTTCGACTATTGAAATGATCTATTACTACATCACAAACTTCCTTAAAATGTAGTGGTTTAAAACAACAATTTATGGGCTGGGATTGTAGCTCAGCGGTAGAGCGCTTGCCTTGCATGCGTGAGGCCCTGGGTTCGATCCTTAGCACCACGTACAAAGCAATAAAATAAAGACATTGTGTCCATCTACAACTAAAAAAATATTAAAAAAAGAAAACAACAATTTATTATTTCTTATGATTCTGAGGTTGGCTGGTGGGGTGTCATGAGTGGCACCTTTAGTAATTACTTAGAGGCAGATTGTTTTTGAATACAAGTGTATATTCAATCACACCAATCATCAAATACAAAAAGTCATCTCAACTCACACTAGTTAAACATAGCAAGCACATCACACAATCCTGGGGCAAGCAAGAGACCCAAAATACCTCCAATGCCACACAACTTTTCTTAGCTGAAGAGCAAATGTTGTCATTGTCAGGCAATTCTTTCTAGCCAACCGTTGGACATCATGAAAATGGTGGAGTCGATCCAGAGACAGATAGCAAGGCAGCCAGTCTCACTGAAGTCCTCGGAGCAGAGCTCTCTGATGTGGCAGGATAAGCGGTTTCAATACAATTCCAAGTTGGTGTTCATTGGTCCCATCCTTGAGTGATATTTTCTCACACTCAAGCATTGCTCTGTCCCTGGATGATGGTCCTTATCAATTGCATCCAGACATAACTAAGCATGCCTTAGTAATGATGATGACTGCTTTTCCTTACATGGAGTGAGGGGTCTGCTTCCTGCTGTGAGGACCACAGCCCTGGGATGGCTGGAATTCAAAATGTCCACATTTTGAGTGCAGGGCTCAGCTGGGGTGTCAGCTAGACCTCAGTTCTCCTACATAGGTCTTTCCATGTGACTACTTGGCTTCTTCAGAGTTGGAAGCTGGATTCTAGAAAAGAACCTATGGAGAGAATAGATGCAATCACACTTGTCCGCTAATGTCTCATTGGCCAAAGCTAGTTGAATTACCAGGCTTAAACCAATGTGGGAGGGAAGGACTCAAGGGCAGGAAGAGCAGGAGGCATGCTTCACAAGGAGTGGGGGCACCAAATCAACAGTCTACCACACCTTCTGAAGGAGTTAACGGCTCCCCATTGCCCATTAATATCACATCTAGATTTTTTTAAGTGAGGCTCAAATCTGATCCAATCTCATTACTTACTTTTTCCCATGAGCTCCCTGTTCTGTATCTCCTGAACTTAGAATCTCAGACTTGGACTGGAAAGAATCCTACAGTTCACCCGGGGTTTTCACACACTGCCACGTGTGAGTGCACATACATGCGTGCACATACACACACCAGCCTCCATTCCACTGCTGGCACTTTTCTCAGACCCTTCTGCTTCCTTCAAGACACAGCCTTACAGGTGGTGCACACCTGTAATCCCAGCAGCTTGAAAGGCTGAGGCAGGATGATCATGAGCTCAAAGCCAGCCTCAGCAATTTAGTGAAGCCCTAAGCAACTTAGCAAGACCCTGTCTCTAAATAAAACATAAAAGGGGGCTGGGAATATAACTCAGTGGTTGAATGCCCCTGGATTCAATCTTCCATTCACAAAAAAAAAAAAAAAAAAAAGACTCAGCCTTCTGCTTCCTTGACCAGTTCTGAGTCCCTCTTTAAAGAGGCTTTGCTGCTCAGGCCTTTCTAACTTCACACAAAATACATTTTACACTCAGGAAATGAAGAAGGCAGATTGTGACGTATCTTGAGCTCTGGAAACACAGGACTCTACAGTTGAATCCTGGCTTTGTCACTTCCAGTTGCATAACTGTACCAACATTTGATTCTTATTCTTCTGAGCCTCAGTTTCCTGATGTGTAAAACTGAAGGCTACATTAGTAGCTTCTTCCAATGATGCTATAATGAATGCCAAGTCTTTGACAACGTTCCACCTCACACAAAGTGAGTGCCCAACACATGTGAGCTCTTAGCCTGAGACTCCACCGTGGAGGCCAGGGTATGTGAAGATTACACAGACGGCTCTCTCACTAAGACTTCCTCTTCTTCCTTTTTCCTGCTACCAGGGATTAAACAGAGAGGTGCTTAACCACTGAGCCTCATCCCCAGCGCTTTTTATTTTTACTTTTTTATTTTGAGATGGGGGTTTACTAACTTGCTAAGGGCCTTGCTAAGTTACTGAGGCTGGCTTTGAACTCATGATCCCCCTGCCTCAGCCACCCAAGCTGCTGGGATTACAGGGTTGTATCCCACAGCTTTACATCAGCATTTCTAATGGTAAAAACTTAGAAATTGCCCATAAAACAACAAAATGAATCATAGAATATCTGTCTACATCATTGAATATACTCACATCTATAGACACACAGAAATATGGAGGAAAAATAATTTTAAATGAAATTTGAATGACACGGAGAAACAAACAATATTTTAAACAGAAGAAACCGAAATACAAACACAGACTACAATTCTCAAATGTCAACAATGAACAAAAAGTAATGAAAGAGTAACAGGTAACCAAGCCCAGCTGAATGAACTAGAGAGGCAAGGAAAGAAGATGGCTCTGAGAGAACACAGCCATGACTCATTAATAACCACAGAAATGAACAGGATCCCTTTAGAAGTAAATTAGTTTTCTTTTGCCCATCTGTACTTTTTTTTTTTTTTTCTTTTGTTTTTTTCTTTTTATTTTTGGTACCAGGGATTGAACTCAGGGGTGCTCGACCACTGAGCCACATCGCCAGCCCTATTTTGTGTTTTATGTAGAGACAGGGTCTCACTGAGTTGCTTAGCGCTTTGCCATTGCTGAGGCTGGCTTTGAACTGGCAATTCTCCTGTCTCAGCCTCCCAAACCGCTGGGATTATAGGCATATGCCACTGCGCCCGGCACCCATCTGTATTTTTAACATTGTCACCATCAAAGAAAACATCCAAAACATGTGTCTGCTCTTTCTTTCCTCATCTTGACACAAAAAAATCATGTAAGATATGAAAATTCCGGGGCTGGGCTTGTGGCTCAGTGGCAGAGCACTTGCCTTGCATGTGTGAGGTCCTGGGTTTGGTTCTCAGCACCGCATATAAATAAATGAATAAAATAAAGGTCCATCAACAACTAAAATTTTTTTTTAAAAAAGATAGGAAAATTCCCATCTCAGCAATAGTGTTCAGGTTTGCTTGTATGTCGTTGTTTGTTTGTTTTTGGCACTGGGGGCTCAGCCCAGGGACATTTAACCACTGAGCTATATAGCCCCAGCCCTTTAAATGTTTTCATTTTGAGACAGGGTCTCGCTAAGATGCTGAGAGCCTTGCTAAATGGCTGAGGCTGGCCTTGATCTTGCCATTTTCCTACCTTGGCCTCCCAAGTAGCTGGGACTACAGGCATGTGCCACCATGCTGAGCTTCTTGAATTGTTTTTAATTTTAAATATGTGTGTGAGTGTGCATGGAATTGTGCGAACATCTACAATCCACTCTCTTAGCAAATTCCAAGTATACAATAGAGTATTATTAGCCATAGTCACTGTATTACACATTATGTCTCCAGAATTTAGAGGTTTTATAAAATGGAAAAATTGTTATATCAAAACATCAAACTGTATACCTTAAATACATGGTTTTTATTTATTAATTATACCTCAATAAAGCTGAAAAAGTGAAAATTTTATGACATTCTACAGGAAAGTTTAATACTATATGTTAATATATGAGACAGTAAAAATAATGGAAAGATTAACACAAGCTGGACACTGTGGCACATGTTTATAATTCCAGCAACTCAAAAGGCTGAGGTAGGAGAATCTCAAATTCAAAGCCAGTCTCCACAATTTAGAGAGACTCAGACTCAAAATTTTTAAATTTCAAGGCCTGGGAATGTGGCTCAGTGGCTAAGCACCCCTGGGTTCATTCTCCAATAAAGCAAATAGAGGAAGGAAGGAAGGTGTTATGGTGTGGATGTGAGGTGTCCCCCAAGAGCTCATGTGTGAGACAATGAAAGAAGGTTTGGAGGAGAAATGATTGGGTGATAGCCTTAACCTAATCAGTGAATTGATCCCTGATGGGATTAAATGAGTGGTGACTGAAGGTGGTCAGGGTGTGGCTGGAGGAGGCAGGCATTGGGAGTGTGGCTATGGGGTATATATTTGTATTTGGAGAATGGAGCCTCTCTCTGCTCTCTGATCATCATGTGAGCCACTTCCTTCTGCCACACCCTGCTGCTACAATGTTCTGCCTCACCTTGAGCTCCAAGAAATGGAGCCAGCCTTCTATGGACTGAGACCTCTGAAACCATGAGCCCTCAAATAAACTATTCTTCCCCTAAAATTGTTCTGGTCACATCTTTTTAGTCACAGCACCAAAGAAGCTGACTGAAACAGAAATAAGGAAAATACAGAATTGAGGCTGCTCCAAGATGTGTTCCCCACCCTTCTTTTCTATCTCACACTCACATATAAAAGTAGCCCTTCTTTTATTATTTATCTACAGATGGATAAATTGTAAATATGTGTATATACACACATGTTATTTTTAACTTCAGTAATGCTTTGATGACCTGCATTTTATTACTCACATCCATAATCTTTATTCTTTTGAATGAGAACCATATATACTATCTGCTTGGTATACAGGAAGCTCTCCAGTCCCTTGCCAGAGTACATACTCTTGGGGGAAGCCTATGCAATTCCCACAGTCAGGAAAGGGATTTTACAGATCACACACAGCAGAGATCCTTATTTGACCTCTACCTCCCTCTCCCCTGAGTTCACACTCAAAATCCCTGGTAAAGCTCTCTCCTGGTCTCCACACTGTTCCAGCATGTCTCTGGGCCACCTGCTCCTGGGAGATGTTGCCTCCTGTTCATAACAAAGAGCTTCTCTCTATATTTTCGTCATGAATGGCGGCTCCTTTGGAATCATGGAAGAAGAACCCTGTACACACCATTAGACTTTTCCTTTTGGTCATGCTCTACGGCCACCTCCCTTGTTATAATTTCTCAGCCCTTCCAGGAATACTGAGCCAACCTGACACATACTGGATGCAGGATTAAACTCCCCCAGGATCGATGGCATCCTATCCTTTCTATCCCCTGCCAAAGTGAAAAGCAAGAGACTCTGAACTTGGCAGGTATGGGAGCTCAAGAGCCAAAGAGAAAAGAGCTTTCCAAGATAGAGGGGGTAGACAGCCATTCCTTTTCTGGCTGTAGTGCTGTTTTAATAAGTGGCACTACAAAGGCAAGCCTTGGCCCCTCCTCTGCTCTGTTTTGTGGAAACCCAAGGATAATTCTCCCAGTAGATATTTCAAACTGAGTATAGAAGAAATATCTGCATCTTAAACATTATATCATCTTAGACTTCTTTCAGCTATCAGGTCTCCCTTTTAGAGATTCAGGGTTTTAGTTTGTTTCTTTTTGCCAGAAATTTCCTGGGGTGAATTTTCTCATGAAAACCCTGAATGTATCTATCCATGCATGACAACTGTCTGTCAATCTCATCTAACCCAATGTCAGGAACAACCTTCTTTCTTGGATTGAAGTGGAATGTTTTGCATCCTTCTATGGTAATAACTCAATAGATTGTCCAGACCAGAACATGCTGGGACAATATGTATAAACCAGGAGCAAATAGAGATATAGGATCACTAAGACCCTAACACACAGCCATGCCCACAATAGATGCTCAGTAAATATAACTTCACTGATTGGTTTTGTCTGTGTATGTCATTTTTCTGCTGTTTAGTTAATGTGATAACGAACTTTTGGGGAGGATGGGGGGTAGTACTGTGTATTGAACACAGGGCCTCACACAAGTCAGGCAAGTAAGTGTTCTACCACTGAACCACATCCCCAACTGTTTTTATTTTACTTTAAGACAGGGACTCACTAAGTTATCCAGCTAACCCTGCCTCAACCTTCAAAGTGATTAGGTTTATAAGCATGTACCATCAGGCACACAGTGGTTCACAGGCTTATAGTGAACTTGAAAGTACCATTTTTTGTTTGTTTGTTTTTATTGTTTCTTCTTCTATTTTATGACTCCAGTTATATTCACCAAGATATGATGGCAGGGGCTGGGATTGTGGCTCAGTGGTAGAGCGTTTGCCTTGCATGCGTGAGGCACTGGGTTTGATCCTCAGCACCACATATAAATAATAAGTGAATAAAATAAAAATTCCATCAAGAACTAAAAAAAAAGCATTTAAAAAATATTAAAAAAAAAAGATATGATGGCAGAAGATGGTTGAATGAGATGGTCATCACTACCCTAGGTGCATGTATGAAGACACAAATAGTGTGACTCTATCTGGTTTGCAACCAGAGAAATGGAAACATTGAGTTCTATATATGTACTATGACTTGAAATGCATTTAAATAAATTAATTTTTAAAAAAAGATATGATGGCAGATTCTTTCCTCATTGATCTTAAATTTCCCTTACCAATTTTTTTTCTAAAAAGGTATCTTTAGACACATCACAATCTACAACACTAAACTGTGGAGAATGGCAATTTGATTCATGGTCCTCTGATTGCCTCATGGCTGTATTGCACTGGGAACTTCCTATGCAAAGGTGCAGGTCAAGATGGCCCAGTTACTATGGTGACACCCAGCCGAGGAGGCTCCATGCAAAGGCACAGTATATCACTATGGACACAGCTATATCAGTATGGACTTCGAGCACAGACACCAGCTCCCAGGGATAGAGAATTCTGAGCATAACAAGATAACCGTAAACTGGATGTGGTGGCTCACACCTGTAATCTCAGCACTTTGGGAGGTTGAGACAGGAGAATCGCGAGTTCAAAGCCAGCCTCAGCAATGGCGTGGCACTAAGCAACTCAGTGAGACCCTGTCTCTACATAAAACACAAAATAGGGCTGGGGATGTGGCTCAGTGGTCGAGTACCTCTGAGTTTAATCCTTGGTGCCAAAAAAAAAAAAAAAAAAAAGATAACCCTAATGTTTTATCAGTCCTGCAACTTTCAGATTGCCTACTTTGCTGAAACTTTCCCACAAATAACATTTTGATGAAACCTATATATTAAATGTGCTATACTAGCTCTGAATCACTGTTCCTCCATCACAGCTTTATATATGTGTTTGTTTGTCTTTCTAATCCTCCATCACCCCCACTGGTCTTTCCTGAATTAACAGTCACAGCTGAGAGACGGGGCCATGGCGCTAAACTATAAGAACTCATTCATTCATTCAGCAATTTTATATGAGCACTGATAATATGTCAAACCTATGCATGGAAAGGGGATACAGCATAACATGATAGATGCATGGTCAGTCCCTGTCCTGCCAAAACTTGCAGGAAACACACAGGTGAGCACACAATTACAATATGGTGCAGAGAGTGCTCACATAGGGAACTATAGTGTGCAATGAGATGTCCCCAAATTCTTCCTTCCACTTTCCCCACAGACACTTGCCACATTAAGCCCCAAATATCAGCATTATACACTACTCCTGGCTCTTCCTTACTCTATTCTTATCAAAGAATCCAAGAAGTCACTAAGTCCATTTAATGCTCCTACCTGAATAGTCCTCAAAGCTCTTTAGTTGACTTCTTTCTACTGTCTTTTTCTCTAGAAGAATTTAAAGTTGACTTTTCAGCATTTCCAAGATTCCCAAAATCTAGCCGGGCGCGGTGGCGCATGCCTGTTATCCCAGAACTTAGGGAGGCTGAGACAGGAGAATCGTGAGTTCAAAGCCAGCCTCAGCAACGGCGAGGCACTAAGCAACTCAGTGAGACCCTGTCTCTACATAAAACACAAAATAGGGCTGGGGATGTGGCTCAGTGGTCGAGTGCCAAAAAAAAAAATTCCCAAAATCTGGTATGAGATTATTCTAATACTAATTATATTATACTAAACTAATTACTAATACTCCAAAATATTAGAGTAATCTATACCCAAGAAAATGGTAGCCAGAGTAGAAAAGTAGCAGTAGGATGAAGATAAATGAATAGATTGATAAAAGTTTGGAAGCAGAATAGTATGACCCTAGTTGTTGATTATAAGGGACAGTGGGAGTGGAGAGAGTGAAGAGAGAAGGTTGCCACCCAGCTGTCTGGCTTGCACCCCTCCAAGAGTGGTGGGGACTACAGAAGGCATACAGTAGTAGGAAAACAAAGAGTTCAGTGAGCTCGAGGTTTTGCGTATATTACTGAGTGCCTTTGGCCATTGAAGTGGAGACTCCAGAGAAAAATTGCATGTGTAGCTGGCTAGTATTGAAGGCACAGAAATGGATGCCCGGGAGGTGGGTCAAATAGAAGAAAAGAGGCATTAGAAAGAATCCTGTAGAAAATCAATGTTAATGAGAAATTATAAAGAAGACTAAGAGGTAGAAAGAGTTGCTCAAATAGACTGTCATGGGAAACTAAGGGATGAATATCCAGGATAAAACAGTCAGCAGTGTCAAAGTTGCTATGAGGTCAAATAATATAAGAGTTATGAAGCAAATGCCAGACTCAGCACTTTCCTTCATCTAAGATTAATTTTTCAAATCAAGTTATGGATTGCTTACTAGTTGCAGCACTTTCTTTGAAGAATATTTTGCAGATCAGAGTCTCTGCTTCCCAGGAGTTGATCATTCAGCTCATAAGCAAAAACACAGAGGCCCAGGGAATTGTCCCTCCTTCCTCTCTGACCAAAAAGAAAAAAAAAAACTATAAATACATATGTCAGTGTATAATGAGCCAAATAAGTGGTATGAATATCTCAAGTTTTTGAATGAATGAATACTATGGATCAGGAAAGTTGTGTTTTTTCTGGAACCTACATTTTAATATTATTATTAACCTTCTAGAGTACTTCCAGATAAATAAGTCAAGATAGAGAATGACTTGGAAACCACTTTAGTATAAGAAATAATTCAATTGTCTGTATCATATTTGGATGAGTAAAGGTAGCAATGGTAGTATTTATCAAATATTTGAGGGGCTTTAATAAAGAAAGAAAATGTTTTTTGTATTGTTCTTAAAGATGGACCAAAGACAAATAAGATAAAAGAGACAAGAATGGGGGGGGGCGGTTCTTACGGATAATAACTGCCTGAATGTGCAATGAGCTTCTCTGTGTGCTCCCCTTTGGACATATTCAAAGGTCAAAGGGTATGTTACAGGTGAAAGTTCAACTGAAATCCTCCAAGGTGCCTTTTAATTCTTACATTCTGTGACTCCAATTCAAAGGTGGTCATTTTTTTCCAACATGGTTTAAAAAAAGTATTTTGGGAAGAAGAGGAGTGTCCAATCTAGGCTTGGAATTGGTTGGGATTTTGATGGTGAGCAAGAGGTGAAAGGGCACTTTATGACGAGGATAACAGGCCCCTCTTCCTGAAGGCAACTGTTCACAGGTGGCTGCGAAGTCACCAGGACCAAACAGGAGCTTTCAATGCCAGCATGTGAAATTTGAGCAAAATCTGTTAGGTCACAGGAGTCACTGAAGATATTTGTGCAAGGAAGCACAATTCAGGCTTTCTTTCTTTTTCTTTTTCTTTTTCTTCTTTTGTTTGTTTTTTTGTTTATTTGTTTTTGAGACAAGATCTCATGTTGCCTATGTCACCCAGCTTGGTCTGGAGCTTCCTTAGACTTCCAAGTAGCTGAGAACACCGCAGGTTCCACCTCTTCCTGCTTAAGGATATAAAATTCAATTAAGCAAAACTTCAAGGAAGATTATTTTGGCATTTATTTATGATGAATTAGAAATGTGTGAGATTGAAAAAAAGCAGGAAATTATTAGGAAGAGTAAAAAAAGAACTCACTGGGTGTGATAGCGCACTCCTGTAATCCCAGTGGTTTGGGAGGCTGAAGAAGGAGGATTGTGAGTTCAAAGGCAACCTCAGCAAAAGCGAGGTGCTAAGTAACTCAGTGAGACCCTGTCTCTAAATAAAATACAAAATGGCTCAGTGGCCAAGTGTCCCTGAGTTCAATCTCTGGTACCCACCCCCTCCAAAAAAGAAAAAAAGAACTCACCTGGGCACAGTGATGGATGCCTGTAATGCCAGCAACTCAGGAGGCTGAAGCAAGAGAGTCACAAGTTTAAGGCCAACCTGGGCAACTTAGCAAGGCCCTGTCTCAAAATTTTTAAAAATAATAATAAATAAAAATAAAAAATGGCTAGGGATGTAGCTCAGTGGTAAACCACTCCTGGATTCAACTCCCAGTAACAAAAAAAAAAAAAAGAAGAAGAAGAAGGTGAACTCAAACTGAGAGAAGGGGGAAAAAAATAGGGTGGACTGAATAAAGTTGGAGCACAGAAAGATTCATAGGATTTGGTGACTAGTTATGCTGGAAAGAAAACAGAAGGAAAAACCAGACGAACAACTGAAGAGAAGAGGGAGGTAAGAGAAGCAGCATATTGGAACAGCAGGGTCAAGAAGCCTAACCTGAGAGGCAAGCCACTATCCCACTGTGAGGAGCCAATTAAGGAGAATCACACCCAGGCAGCATCCCCAAGGCATGTGGCCTCTCACTAGCATCCAGTGGAATATTACCAGCTGCTATCTCAAAGGAAACTGGGTCCCCTGCTTTTCTAAATGAGCAAGCTCTTGTACTGGCAACCAACACACATGACAGGCACTTAGCCAAGCGTAAAGCAACAGGTTTAAAACATGTGAGTGTAGATAAACCATCACCAGCCCTTAGCACCTTGCTAAAGGGAATAAACTCATGGGCCCAAATGAAAAAGGCATCTTCCCAAACTCCAGAGCCATCCATTCTTCACACTCCCATCTCATATAAAAACATGTATAAATCTAAGGTGACATTTGCTATCGTACTGCGAAGTAGGGCAGAGGGACACTTAAAGCAAAGGTATTTTTTGAGGTAGCACTTGAGATAATATTGGGAAAACAAACTCTTTAACAACTTCAGCTCAGTCTATGTAGAAAAAGTAAATATAGATGCAGAGCTGGTGAATCTGAACAATGTAGAAAACCAGACTGGATTGTTCAGGCTCCAAAGCTGTTTTTTGTTTTGTTTTGTTTTTTTGTTTTTCTCAACAGTGGGTGGTTTTGTTTGGTTTGGTTTGGTTTTTGCTTGGATTATCTGGACAATTACCTCAACTCTCCATTTATCTCTGGTTCTATAGCCATAGTCTTCTAAGTGTTCTATTTTTATCATGCTCCAATAGGGACTGAAGACAATGGAGCTCATTGAAATGAGCTTCGCTGAAAGGATTAATCCAGTTGAAAGGATATGTTTCCTGCACATCCTATATTTTTCCATGAGGCAGAAAAATGAGCAATTGTCTTTCCTTGGTCTGCCCTTCCCACTGATACTTTCTCCTTCACAGCTCTGGGTAAAGCAGAAAGCAGCATTTGAGCAAATACTCACATCAATAAGGGCAAAATGAAGAAGCACAGCAGCCTGGAAAGCACACCTAATTCACCATGTCATGCGGCCTAGAGTCCATGGCTCTGGACGTCCCCTGCACAGCTGAACAGTTTCCTCTGCAGCGTGGCTTTTCCTAAGCAAACTTGAAATTCAGTGATTCCCTTTTTTCCTCCAGGCCAACTCAAAGACTAAGCCAGGGGCTCTAAGGTGGATTTGCCCTGGGAGCTTGGGGTACAAGTAGAGTTGGTGGTTGGGAAAAGCTAGAAGCTTTGGAAGGCAGCTTTCTTCCTTAGCTCTCTTTTGGTCTGGTGATCTTGGGCTCTGGTTTTCCTGTCTATGTAAAACCTAGTCGTCCTTTTAAAGGAGCTTGAGATAAATAGCATAAATACTAATTGAAGCCCTGCTTCCCAGAAGGGTATCATTTTAATATGTGCAAGAAAAGAAAAGGTGTTATAAAGGGACTGAACAGCTTCCAGCTACTGTTGAGGAAGCGAGTAGGGTGAACAGTGGGGGCTTCCTCTTGCCAGGCTCCAGTGCCTAGGCCCAGTGTTCTCCAGGAAGCTGGAAATTCAGCTTAAAAGAGTGTGCTTTGGGGCTGGGGCTGTAACTCAGCGGTAGCGCGCTTGCCTAGCATGCGTGAGGCCCTGGGTTCGATCCTCAGCACCACATATAAATAATAAATGAATAAAATAAAGATCCATCAACAACTAAAAAAAATATTTAAAAAAAAAAAAAAGAGTGTGCTTTGCCCCTGCCTTTCTACCCAGTACAAACTGAGACTAAGCACATGCAAATCACTTTAGATCTTAGAATCCCTGTGACCTGGAGCAAGGAGAGACTGAGCTCTAGGCTTACTGGTCTCCCAGTCAGAAGATTTTCTGCCATAGCCTTTTTTTTCCCCTTCAGTACTGGGGTTGAACTTGGGGCCTCAAGCATGCTACCAAGCTTTCTACAATTGAGTTATATCCCAAGCGCTTTTACATCTTTTTTTTTTTTTAATTTTATTTTGCTCAAACTCAGCAGTTGAAATTGGCAATCCTCCCCCCTCAGCCTCGCCAGTAGCTGGGATTATAAACATGTGCCCATACAACCTGCTTCTGCCACATATTTTCTAAACAATGGCCACTGCAGAATGGTTTAGAGCTGGCAATATGGTTAGGACGTCAGGCACACAAATGAAAGCTGAGGGTTTGTGGTTTGGGGAGGGAGGGCACTAAGGATTGAACTCAGGAGTGCTCTACCCTGAGCTACATCCCCATCCATTTTATTTTTTATTTTGAGACAGAATCTTGTTAATTGCTGAGGCTGACCTTGAACTTGAAATCCTCCTGACTAGGATTACAAATGTGCACCACCCTGCCTATCCCTGAAGCTGCGTTTTCATAGCAATCACGCTGTTTTTATTTAGATGGAATTTAAAATCTATAAAACTAGTAAAGCATTCTAAAGATTCTTTTCCATAAAATGTACATAAGACCCAAAATACATAGATAATTTATAATGGTGGGTATTATGATTATTGTTATTGTTAGGATTGCTGTGGAGGTTTCCACAGCTGACTAGGTATACGTTAAAGCCTTCCTAAGCCACAGGCTATGTCCAGAAATAAAGAGCATAAAGGCAAATTCTTGGGCTGGAAGTGTACCTCAGTGGTAGAGAACTCACTTACCATGCACAAGGCCCTGGACTTCATCCCCAGTATCACAAAGAGGGAGAGAATGAAAAAAGGGGTAGGTGGGGAGATAAAAAGAAGAAAGAGAGAGGGAAAGAAGGAGGGAGGGAGGGAGGGAAGAAAGGGAATGAAGGAGAAAAGATGGAGCCTTATGATATGGTGCCCAGATTCCTGTAAAGACATGTAAACCTCAGAGAAATGACTGGTCTGGGAAGGAATCAGCCGATTTATGACAGCAACATACAGTACAAAAGCTCTCAGAGGGGGGTGACGGGGCAAGCAAAGAAGGAACTTTCTTAAGTAAATATCAAATCAATTAAAGGAACAGATCCATGGAAATAAATCATTTACAGAAACAGGTCCTTCCTGTGGTTTCTAACACAAAATACACTGAATGCTAGGACTCAAGTAACTCCATGGAAATGGCCTCCACAAGGATTGGGAGTAAGAGGCAACTTGCTAAAGCAAACCCTGTGAAACAAAGGTTTTTGAGATATAAAAATTCATAAGCCTTTCTTATCGGAAAGGAGGTGAATGAATATTGTGGTGTTCTTAGATTGTGTTTGCTTTAGCATTTGTCATGGAGTTATCCTGAGCAAAGGTAAGGCTTGGTATGCAGTGTAATTACTTTCCCACCTACTTCTGTCACAAGGTCTACTTAAAGGGCAATTTCTTTCTTTAGTTCTTTAAATGCTTCCAAAAAAGATATCTTAAGGTCAAGAAACTCCAACAATGTGCAAATATCTTTCAGGAGTAGTCGATTTCCCCCTGGTACCATTAGGGGAGATTTTATTGTAGTCAGTCTGAAGCAAGTTAATGGAGGGTCATGTTTCTGTTTACTCTGGGACAGTATTAGTAATCGGAACCAGGAGGAAGCAGGCCTGGCTACACCACAGCACAGCTTTTCTCCATCAGGCTGCTTTCCATGGCTAGTGTGGATTCCAGAGGATGTTGAAATGCCATTTCACAGAAAACATCCGAAACATACACACATGTATACGTAGTGTCTGTATGTCTACTTGGGCCTCTTCTCAAGATATCTGGTGGGAGGGGGGTACTGGAGATTACACTCAGGGTGCTTTACCTCAGTTCTTTTGATTTTTTATTTTGAGACAGTGTCTCCCTAAATTGCCCTAGGCTGTTCTTGAACTTGGGATCCTCCTGCCTCAGCCTCCCAAGTCTCTGAGATTATAGGTGTGTGCCACCATGCCCAGCTTCCTCCCAAAATGTTTAAGCATTTCACGTTGGCAATGTCTTGATTATAAGATTTAAATAGTGATGCACCATCTCCTGAGATTTGGTAGCTAAGATTTTTTGTGTTCTTTGCAATTCAGTCATTATGAGATGGAGTTTGAAGACATTTTTCCCTTTAGATATCCTCATAGTAACTGAAGAGCAATAAAGAAATTAATACTTCTTTATCCAAACAAATCAAGCAATGTTCCCTGTAATATCTGACCACATACTGGTACATTCAACAAATATTTAACTGGTGCCTCTTATCTGCACACACTGAGCAGGGAACTGGGGGGACAAACGTGAATAAAACAGACAAGTTCTCAAAAAGGGATAGCATTTGTTGTGATGGAACATTTCTGTATCCTGGTTGTGGTGGTGTTAAAAGAAGAAACTGCAAACAATCTAGTTTTGCAGATCTTAGTTGACTTTATTTGCCATTCTAGAATCTGGCTGCAGTCCGGACTAAAAATGGTTCAGAAAGCTCCACCCCACCAGATGTGCAGGTTCTTAGTGACAGCCAGAGAAAAAGTAACATGCAGAAAACAGAAGTGAGGTACAGAGATAGCTGGATTGGTTAAAGAATGGCATTAGCCTTATCTGAAGCTGGTTTGGACAGTTGGCTGCCTCTGGTTGACAAGCTCAGATTCAGATGATTGGCTGAGACTCACCTACTTGACACAAGTAGTGGGTTAGAGTCTTCTCACCCATCAAGTTAGGTTACAATTCACCTTGTACGGAGAACCTTATAGGACAAACTTTTTTTTTTTTTTTTTTTTTGGCACCGGGGATTGAACTCAGGGGCACTTGACCCTGAGCCACAACCCCAACCCTATTTTGTGTTTTATGTAGACATAGGGTCTCACTGAGTTGCTTAATGCCTTGCCATTGCTGAGGCTGGCTTTGAACTCATGATTCTCCTGTCTCAGCCTCCCTAAGTGCTGGGATTACAGGCTTGCGCCACTGTGCCTGACTAGGACAAACTTAAAAGGTGCACAGAGACAACCTTAGGATAAACTTAATTCAAATTAATAGCAGCTCTGTGCACCCACACATGGGATAAAAGTTCATAGAACATGTGCATAGTTACACACACACACACACATCAAATGTATGTAAATTGGTGAAACCCCAAAAAGTCCTTTAAGTCTAGACAATGGTATTGTATTAATGTCAGTTTCCTGGTTTTGATAATGTCTTAGTTATGTAACAGTGTTATTCTTTGGAGAAGCTGAATGTTTGTACTACTTTTTGACTCCTTGTGACCCTAAAATTCTTCCTTCTTTCTTTTCTCTCACTCTTTTTTAAAGTGTCACTAATGTTGCCCAGATTAGTCTCAAACTCAAAATCCTCCAGCTTCAGATTCCTGAGTAGCTGGGATTATAGGGGTGCACCACCTTGCCTGGTCTTAAAATCATTGCAAAATAAAATATTTAATTAATAAAATACTAGCTTTCATTCTCATGGAGCTTGTGCTCTGATGGGAAAGACAGAAAACTGACAAGTGGATGAATAACTAAAATAATCAGATTATTTTATGTGGTATGAATATTTTTTAAAAAGCATAATGATGTGAAATATTAAAAGAACTATCCCTTTAAAAGAGCAGAGAGGAACTCTGAGGATGGGACATTCAAGATGAGACTTAAAAAATGAGAAAGCGTGCTGGGTGCGGTGGCACACTCCTGTTATCCCATCAACTCAGGAGACTGAAGTTCAAAGCCAGCCTCAGCAATTTAGTGAGGCCATAAGTAACTTAGCGAGACCCTGTCTTAAAATAAAACATAAAAAGAGCTGGAGGTGTGGCTCCAGTGCCCCTGGGTTCAATCCCTGATACAAAAAAAAAAAAAAGAGGTAGAATATATGCTTTTTTTTGTCTTTTTTTTATTAATTTATTTAAATGCATTTCAAGTCATAGTACATGTACAGAGCTCAATTTTTCCATTTCTCTGGTTGCAAACCAGGTAGAGTATATGTTTAGCATATGCAGGGTCCTAGGTTATTCCCAACACAAAAAACAAAAAAAGAAATGTAAAGAGGCAGCGGGTTTAGAAAGATGGCCAGCCAACACAGTGAAAGAACCTGGCTGATTTGTGATACTACAATGACCTTCGAAATTGTGACTTTATTAAGACAAAGCACTGAAGTATAGCAAAATTTCAATAGAATGACTTTAGGTTGTTGGGGGTATTATGGTCTTAACAGAAAGCAATAAATAAATAAATAAAATTTTTAAGAAATTTGGCAGGTGTGGTGGTGCACACTTGTAATTCCAGTGCTTGGGAGGCTGAGGCAGGAGGATAACAAATTTGAGGCCAGCCTGGGCAATTTAGCAAGACCCTATCTCAAAATAAAATTTAAAAGAGTTAAGGTTGTAGTTCAGTGGTAAGGCGCTTATCTGACATGTATGAGTCCTGGGTTAAGTCCCAAAACTGAAAAAAACATTTTTTTTTAAAGGATGTAAACTCTGAAATACAATAATCTTTAGATCCAGTAGAGGGCAAGACATTTTAAAATCTTAGGAGTCAAAGAAATGCAAAATTCAATCAAGTGATGAAAACAGATAGGATGGGGATTGCAGACACACTAGTAGATGGAAGAATTAGGAAATAAATCTCTTGAATCTAGAGTTTAGAAATCTGAAACCATTTCAACAACAAATAGGCTTAGTGTGTCCCAGAGTCTCCAAGAATGCATTCAGCCATAAGCAGCAGTGAGTGTTGTTGAAAAAACATTTTTTTGAGATATAATCTTGTCCAGAGAGGGTAAGCATCTCCCAGTCATGGAAAAGTTTCTACTTAAACAAGGAAATTGTAAGACAAACAAATCCTTATAGTTAATAGTTCTGTGTTTAAAACTCCAAGCATAATCAGATATTTTGTAATGTGAAAGAAATTTTGACCTATTAGAGTAAAATATCAACCTTGTAAATTTAAAGTATATAGTTGCCTAAGGTATTAGGCCAGTTGAAATCTAACTTTATCCATAATATTAAAATACTTAAGGTTATGTACATTAACCTTCTATTTATTTAGAAGATTCAGAAGAGTAAGCCGGGTGTGGTGGCACACACCTGTAATCCCAGTGGTTCTGGAGGCTGAGGCAGGAGGATTGTGAGTTCAAAGCCAGACTCAGCAATTTAGCGACAAGGCCCTAAGCAACTCAGTGAGGTGCTGTCTCTAAATAATGAATTTTAAGCAGGGTGTGGTGGCTCACGCTTGTAATCCCAGCACTTTGGGAAGCTGAGACAGGAGAATCGTGAGTTCAAAGCCAGCCTCAGCAATGGCGAGGTGCTAAGCAACTCAATGAGACCCTGTCTCTATATAAAACCCAAAATGGGGCTGGGGTTGTGGCTCAGTGGTTGAGTACCCCTGAGTTCAATCTCTGGTACCAAAAAAAAAAAAGAATTTTAAAGGGCTAGGTATGTGACTCTGTAGTAAAGTGCACCTGTGTTCAATCCCCAGTACCAAAAAAAAAAAAAAAGATTCAGAAAAGTTATTTAAGAATTTAGGAAGAATTTTTTGTTAAGTCATGCAACTATAGCATTTAATAGGAAAATTGCATATACTAAATACATAAATACTTAAAACATCTTCACTTAGCATTTTAAAAGTCTCATGAACATGATATTGAGCTAGGTATGGTGGCACACACCTGTAATCCAAGCTACTAGGAGGCTGAGGCAGGAAGATTGCAAATTCAAACCCAGCCTGGACAATTTAGACTGAAAATAAAATTTAAAAGGCTGGAAAAGGCTGTGAAGTCCTCAGCAAAAAAAAAAAAAAAAAAGTGATGTTAAAATCTGCTGGACTTTGTAGTAGAATAATAAGACTTAGAAACTAAACTTAAAAGCTTAAAGAAAAACTAGGTGTTAAGCCGGGCGCAGTGGCGCAAGCCTGTAATCCCAGCACTTAGGGAGGCTGAGACAGGAGAATCGTGAGTTCAAAGCCAGCCTCAGCAACGGTGAGGTGCTAAGCAACTCAGTGAGACCCTGTCTCTACATAAAACACAAAATAGGGCTGGGGATGTGACTCAGTGGTCAAGTGCCCCTGAGTTCAATCTCCAGTACCCCCCCCCAAAAAAAAAACTAGGAGTTGATAATTTATAACTTTAGTATATAGACTATAAACATAACATTAATACGTTCAATATTAATTTTCATTTGAATGACATAAACTCTGAATAATCTTTTCTCTGCATAAAAACCACCCTTAAAAAAACCTCTCATATTTTTAGTTTTACCACCAAGATACTGAAAAGATTTCCACAAAGTGGCCATCCCTAGGATCCCTAGAAAAAATGATCATGTGTGGATCCTTTAGGAACAGTAGAACAAACCTACCTTTGTCTATATATCAAAGGAATTGGTTTGTTGTTGTTGTTGTTGTTGTTATTTTTTTATTTTTTTTATTTTTTTTTTGGTCCTAGAGATTTAACCCAGGGGCATTTAACCACTGAGTCATATCCCCAGTCCTTTCTTATTTTTTATTTTGAGACAGGGTCTTGCTAAATTACTTAGGGCCTCACTAAAGTGCTGAGGCTGGCTTTGAACTTGCAATCTTCCTGCCTCAGCCTCCTGAGCCACTGGGATTACAGGCAATGCGCCACCATGTCTGGCAGGAATTGGTTTGTTCTATAGATATCCGTAGAGCTGCGTTGCCAAATTTAAGGTAGTGTTGTCTCTAAATGAACAAGATTTTTTAAAAAGAAAGAAAAAAGAAATATAAAATATAAACAAAAATTTCCATTACTAGAGTCTCCTCAAAATCATTACAGTTTCTCCCAAGCAGATCCTGTATACATTAGCTTTACTATATCACTTGACATAGAAGTGTAAGTTTCTATTATATATTCATTCTCCCACTAATCATGAGCTCCTACTAGGAGGTAAGGGACAATTTTCTATTCATTTTTGTATTCCAATAGCTATAAAAAATTGTAGTTGTAGATGGACAGAATGCCTTTATTTTGTTTATTTTTATGTGGTGCTGAGGATTGCACCCAGTGCCTCACACATGCTAGGCAAGCGCCTTGCCACTGAGCTACAGTCCCAGCCCCTATAACACTGTTTTTTGTTTGTTGGTTGATTGAGTTTATTTTGTTGCTGAGCTGGAGGTCAAGCCCAAGGCCTCACACATGCTAGGCAAGTACTCTACCACTGAGCTCCACCCACAGTGCTGTTTCTTAAACTGAAGAAGAAGTGGGGGGGGGGGAACCCCTGCTACAGGTATCTCTCATAGACCTGGAATTAACTCTAAGATTTCTTCCCACTAGTCTCTTTGAAAACATAGTCACCAACCCAACTGGCTTCATGCCTCAGCTTCCTACATTCATCCAGTCCTATTTGGATCTCTGACCTGGTTTCAAATTGTTTACACTGGCCCTGACCTGGCACTCACAGCCGTAGGGCAGAGTTTCTGGCATTTCCCACTACTCCACCCACCCTAACTTCAAGACCGAGTCTGTCAAGGAAGAGCATCAGACATCAGAGCTTGGAAGAGCATCTGGAAATAATGCTGGCTTAATAGGTATTTAAAGAATAAAGTCACTCAATACTCATCTAACATTTCCTGAACATCTACCGTACTCTGCTAAGAAAGAGAATTTACAAATCTAGTTAAGAAAAGACCCCAACAGTGAGAAAGACAAGGAATAACAGAAGTATTCTTGAGCTGGGTGTGATGGCACACACCTATAATCCCAGTGGCTTGGGAGGCTGAGGCAGGAGGATTACAGGTTCCAAGCCAGCCTCAGCAACTTAGTGAGACCCTGCTTCAAAATTTAAAAAAAAAAAA
Source organism: Geosciurus inauris (assembly GCA_004024805.1). Classification (NCBI taxonomy): domain Eukaryota; kingdom Metazoa; phylum Chordata; class Mammalia; order Rodentia; family Sciuridae; genus Geosciurus; species Geosciurus inauris. The sequence continues at coordinate 24,754 of PVHX01004374.1, forward strand.
AAGAAAGATGGAAGGAAAGAAAATTGAAAGGGCTCAAGATGTAGCTCAAAGGTTAAGCCCCTCTGAGTTCAATTCTCAGTACCAAAAAAAAGAAGTATTCTTGAGCAGTGTCTACAAAGTGTCATAGAAGCCCACAAGAACACATCCCAGGTTGGAGGAAGGTATAATACAGGAAAGAATGCTCATGTGCTGTGGCCCTGCATTAACTTTTAGTGGCTATATCAACATAGCTTCATGACTGCTTCACTAGGAAAGAGGAAAAGTGTTCTAGGATGACTTAGGGAGTGGTCTTTGATGGTGCTATTTGCTGAGACTGGGAGTACAAAAGGATGTGCTGGTGTCTTGTTGTGTCAATGAATTCAGTTTGGGACATGATGACTAAGATCTACATGGGACTGTCAGGTGGAGAGATTCAACAGGTAACTGGATAAAAGAGTACAGTTTTAAAGAACTCCATAGCTGGGTGCCATGGTGCACACTGTAATTCCAGCAACTTGGGAAGTCGAAGCAGGAGGATCACAAGTTCAAGGGCAATGTGGGCAACATAGTCCTGTCTCAAAATAAAAGATGAAAAGGGTTGGAGATGTAGCTTAGGGATAAAGAGGTAAAGCAACCCTGGGCTTAATTTCCAGTACAACCCCTCTGCCCCCCACCCCACCCCTACACCCTCCATAGACGACAGTTGTATATTGGGGAGTCATCAGCATATATAACCTTAAAAGGGAAAGAATTGCCCCAGGGCAACACAAACACTGAGGAAAGAAGAAAGTTAAAACAGTACTTTAAGTTCATTCCCATTGAAGGGCTAAGCAGAAGAAAAGAATTCCAATAGGGACCAAGAAGAACAACCAGAAATGGGGGGTTGGTGCTGGTGACTTTGTTGGTTTTGTAGCAAATATCAATTTCCTAATCTGCACAGAATCCCCATGCCCATGGAGTCCATGGTCTTCCAGAGAACCAGAGTGTCTCTAGTTCCAAGAGTTCATTTGAGTCATCTAAAATAACCCCATCTCTTTTCCTGGTGATTATAAGCAGCAAGTGACCCAGTAAGACTCAGGAAAAGTTTGATGGGGAACCAAATTCTTCATTATTTTCTTGAAAGACTCCTAGAAATGATACTTTGCCTTCCTTCAGATGGCATCCTGGATAAATATTAAGGCCAGGCTTGCTGCAGCCCTCTTCCTGTCAATCTGACAAGAAAGCCAATAAAAAGAAGAAAACCTGGAGCATCAGAGTGATGCGGCTGGAGCCACCCCTGAGACTTGCTATATCTCCAGATTTCCATTTATGTGGACCTGTGAAATTCTTTATTGCTTAAACCAGCTTGGATTGAGTTTTCTGTTACCTTCTTCCCAAGCAGAGCTAACATATATAGTAGGTCCCTAAAATCTCTTGATTTTAGTGAGCCTCAGCAGGCAGTGATGGAGAGGGTTGAATGGCACTCTGAAGCCTGAAATGCATTCAGGTAATGTGGTGACCAGAAGGCTTTGAAGTGGTAGCTTTGGTGGGCACAGGCCACCCTGCAGTGGTAGAGAACTGAATGAGAAGCAAGCACTTAGAGTGAGTAGGTAAAGATCCCTCCTCAGTGACTTTTGACTGCAATGTGAAGAGCAAACAGAGGCCATCCCTATAAAAGAATATAGTATTGAGAAAAGTTTGTTTTATTTTGAAGATAAGAATTAGTCAATAGGCGGATCTCCAAGTTTCTTGCCATTACCATTTGTTTCTGCTCCCTAAAATTCAGAGGGAAATCTCAGGGGAGAGGAGTGCTCCTCATCCTGGATTCAGCTGTAAAATTTTAGGAAAGTCAAAAGTCACCTCAACTTGTCACATCCTGACCTCTGCAGTGAATGCACAAGGCCTGAACACTGCAGTCTAAAGCAATTCCTTAGAAGAAATGGAAGCACTTGGAGAAACTCATACAAAGGGTTAGGGGTGTCGCTCAGTGGTACAACACTTGCCTGGCATGCACAAGGCCTGGGTTGGATCCCCAACACTGAGGGGAAAAAAAAGAAAAAGAAAAAATATATATATATATACACATGCGCACATACATACACACACATGTATATATATATGTACAAGGAAGTTCATTGTAACTGAAATATCAGGGGGAGGTATGAGAGAATCTAAGTGACTTATTAATAAGGAAATGGTAAAACCACGGAAGGGTGCCTTGAGTGGTACTCTGTTGACTTCTTACTCTGCAGCATATTAAAATAAGTAAATTGGATTTCTGTGAACAATATTGGAAAATTCAAGTGAGCACATGTTATCAAAAAATATTATGATATGATCCCTCATGTGAAATTCAAAACAGATAAAAATATTTATATTAAAGAGAGCAAAAGGAGCCAGGCACATGCCTATAATCCCAGCAGCTTGGGAGGCTAAGATGGAGGACTCCTAGTTCAAAGCCGACCTCAGCAATTTAACGAGGCCCTAAATAATTTAGCAACACCTAATTTCAAAATGAAAAATAAAAAGAGCTGGGGATGTGGCTCAGTGCTTAAGTGCCCCTGGGTTCAATCCCTGGTACCAAAACAGAGAGAGAAAACATAAGGGTCGAGAAAACCATATAAGAAAGTGTCATTGGTGGTTATTTCTGGAGAGGGAGGAGGAATTTGGGGTTCAGGTCAGAGGGTATTTTAGGAAAAGGCAACTTCATACAAATCATATACTTTTTTTTGTTTGTTTTGGTACTGGAGATTGAACCCAGGGGCTCTTAATCACTGAGCCACATCCTCAGCCCTTTTTATTTTGAAACAGGGTCTCGCTAAATTGCTGAGGCTGGCCTCAAATTCTTGATCCTTCTGCCTCAGCCTCCTGTGCTGCTGGAATTACAGGCATGTGCCACCACATACTTTTTTTGCAAGTTGAATTTTTTACAAGAATTGTTCTACTTATTTTCTGCATAAAAAATGAAAAATTAAGATCATGAAGAAAATTGAGGCAGTTTAAAAGCAGAAACTAGCCTTGTACCAACCAGCATATCACATTCTTCCTAAACAGGTAAAAGGGAAAAAAAATCACAACATTGGTTATTCTTAATGTCTTTATCTCATATTATTAGTGCCAAACAGGTAGAGTTGTTTTGTTTTGTTTGTACTGGGGATTAAATTCAGGGGTGCTTAACCACTGAGCCACACACATCCCCATCCCTTTTTAATATTTTATTTAGAAATGGTCTCACTAAGTTGCTAAGACTGGCTTTAACTGCCGATCCTCCTGACTCAGCCTCCAGAGCCACTGGGATTATAGGCATCCCACCACATCTGGTAGGTACAGTTTTGTAACCTATTTCTTGAGCCATTTTAAAATTAATTTGTTGTTGGATGGTTGTATAACTATTGGCATTGAGTTTATCTAAAGTGGCTCTGTACTTTCCATCTGGTTAAACTTGGCATTGCATATTTTCAAATGAAACTGGCTACTGTCTCTTGCGAGTTCCATCTGAGCACATTTGCATGTGTGAAATACACATTGTGAGGCTCAAGGGAAGAAAAGGCTAGGTAACAGGCTCAATATGATCCTGAAAGAAATCATTCAAGGGTTGATCACCCAATTCAGCGGAATTCTCTGATAACCTGGGCATTTGCCAAAGAAGCAAGAAAAGAGCTACCGAAATGGGAATATGATTCTCTGAGATTTCTTAGTCAAAAATATCCAAATAGAGGGGCTGAGGGTGTGGCTCAGTGGTAGAGTGCTTGCCTAGCCTGTGTGAGGCACTGGGTTCTATTCTCAGCACTGCATATAAATAAATAAAAGGTCCATTGACAACCAAAATATATTTTTTAAAAAATATACATATATCCGAATAGTGTTGGGGATATGGCTCATTTGTAGAGTGCTTGCCTAATATGCATGAGGACCTGCATTTGATCCCCAACACCACCAGAAAAAAAAAAAATCAATATATCCAAATAGATGGATTCAATAAGCAGAAAACCATTTAATACTTAGAAAAGTGAGACCCTGAGAATCCAATGCTCAATAAAGAATTTACGAAGCTTCTGTATATGTATAAACATAACCATTTTATAAATACATTGTCAAGAAAGTTGGAGCGAGGTTGTTTGTTTTTTGTGGTATTGGGATCTCGCCCAGTGCCTCATGCAGGTTAATAAAGTGCTCTACCACTGAGCCAAATCCTCAGCCCCAAAACTATCTATTTCTATGTAACTAAACCATAGTTGTTTCAAATCTAACATATCTTTTAAAAGCATATAATTAGATTAGCCCAGAAGTGCCCTTTAGCCAGGCTATCAGTGGTTTACCAAGTGATCAACCCTTGCACACTGATTTGTTATCAGTTCATAATTACAAAGGCAATTTTTATATTCTTCCCATGCAGTTAATTTAACAAGATGTCAGATGTCACCTTCTCAGTCACACAAAGAGAAAACTACCCTAGTGCCTGAAGCAAACAATCAATGGCCCATATGTGAACATGTGTCGACATCATTTTGAGTCTGAAACAGAGTAACAGGTATATGAATTTGGCCTTAAATTTGGAAATACAGAGGGTTTCCAACTTAAAATGATTCAACTTATAATTTTTTTAATTCTATGGGAGAAAAGCGATCTACATTCAGTGGAAGACATATTTTCAATTTTGATCTTTTCCTGGGCTAGTGACATGGGCTATAATAGATACTCTAGTTATCCCCAATTCTGGGCTAGTGTAAGCCTTCTGAACCCATTTAAGATAAGCCAGGCTAAGCTATGATCTTCAGTAGGCTAGGTGGGGTTTTTTTGTTTTGTTTTGTTTTGTTTTGTTCTGGTTTGGTTTGGTTTTTGGTGTTGCTGGGGAACAAACCCAGGGCTCTATACATGCTAGTGAGTGCCCAACCACTGAGCTACACCTCCAGCCTCAGGTTAGGTGCATTAAATGTGTTTTTTTTAACTACCATTTAACAGTATAAAAACTTTATTGAGGGTGCTGGTATGGTAAGGGGACAATTGAAAATGGTTTATTCCTTCCATTTCTAAGTCTGTGGACTCATTCTTTTTTAAAAATAAATAATTTTATTATTTTATTTGTTCTTTTTAGATATACACAACAGTAGAGTGTATTTTGACATATTATACATACATGGAGTATAACATTCTAGTTAGGATCCCATTCTTGTGATTATACTTGATGTGGGGTTACACTGGTCCTGTATTTATGTATGAACATAGCACAGTTATGTCTGATTCATTCTACCATCTTTCCTATTCCCATCCCCCCCTTCTCTTCATTCTCCTTTGTCTAATCCCCTGAACTTCTATTCTTCCAGCACCCGACCCCCATGGTGTGTTAGCATCTGCATATCAGAGAGAACATTCAGCCTTTTGTTTGGGAGGATTGACTTATTTCACTTAGCATGATAATCTCCAGCTCCATCCATTTACTAGCAAATGCCATAATTGTATTCTTCTTTAGAGCTGAGTAATATTCTATTATGTATATATACCACCTTTTCTTTATCCATTCATATTTTGAAGGGCACTTAGGTTGGTTCCATGGCTTAATTATTGTGAATTGAGCTGCTATCAACATTGATATGGCTGCATCATTGTAGTATGCTGATTTTAATGTCTTTGAGTTTATACCAAGGCGTGGGATAAGTAGGTCAAAGGGTGGATCCATTCTGAGTTTTCTGAAAAATCTTCATACTGCTTTTCAGAGTGGTTGTGCCAATTTGCAGTCCCACCAGCAAAGTATGAATGTACCTTTTTCCCTAAATCCTCATCAACATTTATTGTTACTTGTATTCTTGATAATTGCCATTCTGACTGGAGTGAGATGGAATCTCAATGTGGTTTTCATTGGCATATCTCTAATGGCTAGAGAAGTTGAACATTTTTTCATATATTTATTGACCATTCTGTGAAGTGTTTGTTCAGTTCCTTTGCCCATTTATTTATTAGATTATTTGGGGGTTTTTGGTGTTAAGTTTTAGCTACTACTTTTTTTTTTTTTTTTTTTTTTTACTTAATGACAGGCTTACCAGGACACAACCTCATTGTAATTCAAGGAAAATCTACATTTTAAATCACCAAAAAAAAAAAACAAAAAAATGGCTAAGAGAGTGAGAGACTAGGTAAGATTAGTTTATAGTGCAAACAGTCAAAGGAAAATGTAGAACATACTTTTCCCATAAGATTGAAAGGAAAAAATTCAAGTTTTTAAATACAAAATTCACACAACAATCTTATTCAAGGTTATTTATCAAGTGGCTCTGTGATTTTTGCATTGCTGCTATTATGAACTGGATGGCATTCATACAAATGTCTTCATTACTTTGGAAGTGTATTTCTTAAAATATTCACTTATTATCATTTAAAATTAAATTCTTCTCCGTCTTTAATTCTAGAGAATTCTCCTTCTCCAGGCTGTGGCTGCAGTATGGAACACCATCCCTGATTATAAACACTTTAACTTTTAGCTCCATAAAGCCAGATTCTGTTGAAGGACTATGGGAAGAGAGACAATTACACATATTCTCTGCACCAGCTCTGTATTTGGTGACTTTTGCTTTAAAAATATTCTAATAATGCTGAATATTAACTATAGGTTGTAATTTGATATCTGCAACTTTGTAACAATTGGCATACCAGTGGGAAACTGTCTCCAAAGAAACCAACCCATGGTCCAAGAACAAGAACACGAAAACATGGGCGAAATTAATGCTTGAGATACTTTCTTTGTAATACTTCCAAGGATGATCTTGAAGAGGTGACCCAAGAAGAGACAGATGGACAGGAAATTCACCTCTTGTTTAAGGGATGAAAAATATGAGGGCCATGGAGGCAAAGCAGTATCCTGAGCAGAGAGATGTTACTTGCTGGATGTGTGACGAGGACAACTCCGTTGCCCACGTTCCCAGCGCTCCACACACACTTCCCTGTCGTTCCCTACACATAGGCCAGAACTAGGAAAAGGCTCGGCACACCCTCCTCTCTACCAAATCCTTCTCCTTCATTGTCCCAAATATGCCCCTTTCCCACTCCTTACATCTGAACTGAGTACTTTTTATTTACTCTCTAAGATCTTTTTATGGCTTCAGTCAGAATTTATGTATCTAAATTTTTGTTTAAAATATGAACCTAATACTTTCCAACATATACATAAAAGTTACAATTTCAACAGTTTCTTCTTCCTTCCTTCCTTCCTTCCTTCCTTCCTTCCTTCCTTTCTTTCTTTTTCTTTTTTTGGTACCAGGGACTGAATCCATGGGTGCTTAACCACACAGCCACATCCTCAGCTCTTTTTAATATTTTATTTAGAGATAGGGTCTATCTAAGTTGTTTAGGGCCTTGTTAAGTTGCTGAGGCTGGCTTTGAATTTGTGATCCTCTTGCGTCAGCCTCCTGAGCTACTGGGATTACAGGCATGCTCCACCACGCCCCGCCCAAAAGTAACAATTTCTGAAAAGTAGTCTTGTCCTATTTGGTATCTTGAATAAAGCTTCTGTTTCGTATAATACAAATTCTGGGTTTTTAAATAAATAAATAAAACTGCCAGGTGTGGTGTGGCATACCTGTAATCTCAGTGACTAGGGAGGCTGAGGCAGGAGGATCTCAAGTTCAAAGCCAGCCTCAGCAACTTAGCGAGACCCTAAGTAACTTAGCAAGGCCCTGTCTCAAAATAAAAATAAAAAGGGCTGGGTATGTGGTTTAGTGGTTAAGCACCCGTGGGCTCAAACCTCAGTATAAATAAATAAATAGATAGATAGATAGATAGATAGATAAAACTAAGCTATATTATCAAAGTGATAAAATGACTTTAAATGAAACAAGGGCCATAAATATAATAATTGTTCAGCCTTTTCTGATGCAACGCTTCATTAATATCTTCTTAGTCTTTCTTTTCCATTTGTTACAATTCAGCAATGGGCTGAGTTCTAGGAAAAACAGAAAATAAGACATGGTCTTGTAAAGTAGAATCACAATTTAAATTTGAAATGGTAAAACAGAATGTCCTGGCAGTGAGATTTTTGTCCCCTCAAAGCAGGGCTCCCTTTGATGTCATGAGAGAGTTCAAGGAGCAAGGATTCAAGGGCAAGGAAGTACAGGGAGCAGGGATGGACAATGACTAAAGTTGGCATCAAATTTCAAAACTGGGGTGCTGAATTGTTCTTCCAGCCCCAAATTAAATTCTGAAATACAAGAACCTGCTGGTTCTGAGTACACTTGAAAGGAAAAGGCGAGGTCCCCAGACCCCTGAGGACTCCATTGACAATCAGCACAAACAATTTAAGGGCTCAAACCAAGAGTTCTTGAAAGAGGGGTAATGGGGTGAATCATATGAATTGTGATTTTAAAATGGAAGAAACTACTTTCTACATAACACTCCAGGAAAACAATAAAATGAGACAGAACACAGTGATGATCCAATTTTAGAAAAAAGTGGAAAATCAACTTTTTCAAAACAAACATTTTGTTGCTGCAGAAGCAGTTTTATTTTTAGCTGTAAACATACATAATACAAAGTACTAGTGTTTTCTTCTCTGTCAATCAAAGAGAAATTCATACTCTTGGCCTTTTGCTTCTAATTTAAGCATTTAGGAAATGGTACAATTTGTCCCTGATTGATCCATAAACTAATGTTATGGAGCAAACCTGACATGCAGGCTCGAAATCAAAGACCAAATGTCAAGCCCACTAGCTTTTCCTTCCTGTGGTTCTTCTTGGGGCCAGGAGAGAGCTGGAAAGGAACAGGAGATTTTACTCTTGAATTATGCTTTGGGGGCAAAGACTGGAGCTACCATCAAGGATTGCATCCTCTCCACTGCATCTCAGTCTCCCTGCCCAGGGGACTGGATCTGCTGGAGCTTAAGGTTCCCAGAACCAATGACTTACAGCAGAAACCATCACTTGTGAGTTTGAATCAGCCTAGACCACTGAGTGAGGTTGCCCCTAGAAAGTGGGTGAAAAGAACGCAGATGGAGGATTCAGTCTTCAGGCAACTGGACACAATACCAAGAATTCCCAAAAGCATTCATATTGATAAGAAACCACAATAGTGACTGAATATTAAGACACAGAAAGAGAAGGAATGAGTGATTGAATCACACTGAACCATTTCAGGCTGTTTTAAATGACAGGTTAGCAACAGGACAGGTATTTCTAGATCCTGGCAGCACAGTGTAGTCACATAGGGAAGTTGCAGCAAACTAGGCCAACACGGACGGCATTTCCGCCTTATCTAATTTAGCCTGTTAAGGTCTTTCACCATGTCCCCACGTCAGGAAAAAAAGAGAGAGAGAGAGAGAAAAGAAAATTTAAAAAGAAACAAAGTAATGGAATTATACAAATCACCGTTGTATTTTGAAGAAGAAAAAAAAACCAGCTTGTATATTTAGATTCATTCCAGCACCTGTTCAGTGTTTTATCATGTGATATTTCACAAAAATAAATACATCAGACAACCATTTGAATAATAAAGTTGACCTGATTATTGGTTATGTTATAGCATAACCAATATCCTTCAGAACTGGTCTGGCACACTGTGCTGATGTTTTATTTTTTTTTATTTAATTTTATGTCTTTTGGTGGGGGGCACTGGGTATTAAACCCAGGAGTTTACTACTGAACTATATCCTCAGCCCCTTTTATTCATTTTTTTATTTTCAGACAGAATCTCACTAATCTCAGCTCAGGCTGGCCTCTAACTTGAGATCCTCCTGTTTCAGCCTTCTGAGACACTGGGATCACAGGTGTGCACCACCATGTACATTATCTTAATAGTTTCATGCAGAAGAATTGCTAGACATCTTTTCACTCTTTGATTTTTTTTTTTTAAGGATCAGAGGATTCTGGGGGGTAGGTAGGGATTGTATCTTTTGGGAGTTTTTAAATGCCTGTATCATAAACTTACATGTAAAGGCTGGAAAATATAACACTACAGGTGTGACTCAAAGGTCTTCTGTTGTCTAATATAAATAGCTAAAAAATATTTGAACTTTTGGAACTGAAGATGATAATAGATTCTTTATGCTGAAAGGGGGATAGAGAGGCATAGTAAATCCCAGCCTCCCACACTAAGGGCATCCCAAGGGCCAGTCACTGTCCCAAGTGTTTTACATACATTATCACATTCAATCTCTACAAGAACCTGCAGGGCAGGTATTAAGTTTCCCACTATACAGGTGAGGAAACAGGAGCTTATGAAGATTAAGTACCTTGTGCAAGTCAGCCTCATTAGCAAGTGGACAGAACTCAAGTCTACGTGGCTACCTGTGTGTTCTGAGCCATATTCTCCACTTCCTCATAAATCAGGTGCAGCCAAAGAAAAACACATTCAGAGACCCACTCTCAGACAAGCAGGTTCTTCACAGAATCACGGAATCTCATAGTGGTCATCCTGATGCTGAATTTTAATTCCCGGAACATCCCAGATATTATTTATCTAGGCTCAGCTTCCTGTCAGGAAGCTTAGTAGGTTAAAAAAAAAAAGAGAGAGAGAGAGAGAGGAGTGAAAAAAGGTCTGGGTTCATAGAGCACATGTGATATTCCCTTTATCTATATAATCCTCTGGTAAAGAGAGGAAAAAATATAACTGTCAGAATCTCATAATAATGTAAATTTTGCTCTATTTTTCAGCTATGAAAATAGCTCATATTAATGAAATTGTGCCTTTACATATGCTCCCCAGACATAGGAAAAGAATAATAATGCTTTTGAACCCCAGATCAAAAAACAGATATGCTCACTTCCCTCTCCTAAAACTCACTAAATTACAGTAAAGAGACTTTCATTCAGAGTATCACTTCCAAAAGCGAAAAGAATAAGAAAAGAGACAACAGCAATAACAATAATAATAATAAATTCTAAAAAAGATGTTGGAAGCCAGGCTGAGGCAGGAAGATCACAAGTTTGAGGCCAACCTCAGCAACTTAGCGGAACCCTCAGCAAAAAGGCCAAATCCTAAAATCAGGAGTTGAGAGAACCTAGCAACAACCCAGTTTGTTTTACTGCATGTAAGAGAAAAAAATTATATATATTATATATATATAATTATACATATTATATATATATATATAGTGGGGAGAGTACTAGGATCAAACCCAGGGATTTGTACATGCTAGGCAAGTGCCAGACTATGTCTTTTTATCTTCAAAAGTTGGCTCAGGTCCAGGGTGTAGCTCAGAGGCAGAGCTCATTCATACCTAGTATGTGCGCATGAAACTCTGGGTTTCACCCCAGCTCTGCAAAAATAAAAGGGGGGGTTGGGCTGGGTTGTAGCTCAGTGGTAGAGTGCTTGCCTCGCACATTTGAGGTACTAGGTTCAATCTTCAGCACCACATAAAAATAAATAAATAAAGATATTATACCCATCCTCAATTTTAAAAAATTATTTTAAAAAATAAAATTAAAATAAAGGGGGGTGGGAAGAAGTTGGCAGATCAAGTGCTTCGGGAAACAGTTGTGAAGATAATGGCAAAACAGAATTGGTGGAAAGTCTGTTTAAAAGAAACCAAAACCTGGGCTGTGGCTGTAGTTCAGTAGCAGAATGCTTACCTAGCATGTGTGAGGCACTGGGTTCGATCCTCAGCACCACATAAATATAAACAAATAAAATAAAGGCATTCTGTCCATCTACAACTACAAAAAAAATTAAAAAAAAAAAAGAAAAGAAAAGAAGCCAAAACCCCTTTGCACTCTCCCCCACCCCATTTAATCAAGCAACCACTTCCTTCTATCTCAGCGCTCCCTGGCAGAGGAGTGACGGTTTCATCTCTTGATGGGAAAAGTGCAGGTTCTGTGGATTGGGGGCACCAGGCACAGTTGCGAGCAGAGGGCTTATACTAAAAGCCCGGAGAAATGTGAATGAAATATGAGGGCACTTAAAGTCTTGCAGACTTGCTTAGGGGTTTATCTCCTACACAGCTCCATGCAGGAAGCTTCTGGAAGAGGTATTACATAGTAACACAGAGGAAACCAAGAGAAAGACACAAGATCCAAACCCTAGTGCAACACACTAGGAGGAGCCGAGGGAGTTCCAGAAGCATGCGAACAGAGTAGCAGTTGTGCATCATAGACAGAAGATGGTTCAGTCTGAAGTCTAAAGACTTCAAGAGAGGTATGTCCAAGAAGATGAAGCTGATAGAATACTGGATGGATTCGAATGTGTTCAGAGGGAAGCTCAAGGATGATTCAAGTAAAAGCAGCAGAAGAGAAAAGCAAACTAAAAAATAAAGAACAGGACGATTATGTACTTCAAATTTTTCAAAATGGTTCAAGAAAGGGAAAACAATTGTAGTATACCACATAGCACAGATGAAAATAATATTCACATAGCTGTAAGTCATAATCTGGTAAATGCTGGAAATTGAATCAAATTATCCTAAATCTATATGGGATAGAGGAGGGGACAGTGTGTGTGTGTGTGAGTGTGTGTGTGTGTGTGCACGTGTATTTGAAAATGCCTGGCAAAAGAGATCTCAGTTCTCATCATCCATACCAAGAACTAAGTAGATAATACCTTAACTGGAAAATCTAGATAAAGTACACTAAGTAATAGTCAATTACTTAGTGATATAAATATAATTACCAAAAATAGCGACTAAAAATTTGATAGAATCTGGCACAGTGGCACACGCCTATAATCCTAGTGGCTTATAGGATCCTAGTGGAAGGCTGAGGCAAGAAGATCATGAGTTCAAAGCCAACCTCAGCAACTTAGAAGGATTCTGTCTAAAAATTAAAAATTAAAAAAGGGCTGGAGATGTTGCTCAGTGGTTAAGTGCACCTGAGTTCAATCTCAAGTATCAAAAAAGAAAAAAGAAAAAGAAAAAAACAAGTTGATAGAGGATGTTTCTAGAGAACTGGGAAGTGCAGAGCAAAGAGAAATGGCAGGCTAGTGACAACTAGTTTTCCTAATAAGCCTTACAAGACTATTGAATTTTTTAAACTATGAGGATCAATGGCTCTGATAACCAAAATTAGAACACGAGGGTGAATTCTGATCTTCAATACAAAGAAAAGGAAAGTTTAATGGCCTAAGAGGGAGAAGATTATCACAAACTTGGAAATGACTGAAAACTAGCAAATAATGAAGAAAACATTTTAACTTGAAGACTTCATATTTCAAAGACAGTGGAATAATCCTTTTTTACATGTCATCCAAAAATTAACAAGAAGAACAAGAAGCAATAAAAATTTACCTGTCGGTGGAAAATGATATATATCTGTAGCCCCAAATAGTAGAATTTGAAAATAGAAAACTTACGTGAGAAGCCAGGCACAGTGGTGCACACCTGTAATCCCAGCAGCTCGGGAAACAGAGACAGGAGGATCGCAAGTTCAAAGCCAGCCTCTGCAACTGCAAGGCACTAAGCAACTCAGTGAGACCCTGTCTCTACATAAAATACAAAAAAAAAAAAAGGGCCAGGGATGTGGCTCAGTGGTCGAGTACCCTGAGTTCAATCCCTGGTACCAAAAAAAAAAAAAAAACACCTCTACTCCCTTAGAAGAGAACGCTTAATGTTAACCAGGGAGCATTCACAAGAACATCTCAGTGATAACATTAATGCCCCAAGACTTGTTAGCTATGTAAGTTAACCACTTGTGTCCTTACCCAAAAGAAATGGTATGTTGTATTTCCTGACAAGATAGAAAAGGAGCCTGACCCAGGTATGATTTTTGTTTAGAATAAATAAACAAGTGCTTTATTTCTTGCATCTAAAACTTATGGCAATCGCATCTATCTCTGTTCAAGCTATCCCTTCTATTATAAATGCCCTTCAGCCTCATCTTCCTATTGACATCTTCATTGCAAGAACAGTTAAATCAACTGGTTTTTTTGGTTTTGTTTTTGTTTTTTGGTGGTGCTGAGATTTGAACCCAGGACCTCGTGCATAATAGGCTAGCACTCCACTACTGAGATACATCCTCACCAAGTCACCTTCTTTCTAGTTTTTCTTATTTTATTCCACTTTGCAGAATTAATTCCTGTTATATATTTATACTCATTGTTTGTTCCCTCTCTCCCTCTCCCCCCACCTCAGTACTGAGGATTGAACCCAGGAATGCTTTATCACTGAGCTACATCCCCAGTTCTTTATTTTTTCAAAAATGTTTTTTGAAACTGGGGATTGAATCCATGAATGCTTGATCAGTGACCCACATGACCAGCTATTTTATTTTTTTTTATTTTGAGGCAGAGTCTCACTAAGTTGCTTAGGGCCTTGCTAAGTTGCTGAGGCTGGCTTTGAATTTGTGATCCTCCTACCTCAGCCTCCTGAGTAGTTGGGATTACAGGCCTGCACAACCACCAGAGCTTCCCATAGCTCTTTATACTTACCCCTAGGACAGTACTTTGTTGACTTGTACTCTTGTCATTGCCTTGGGTTCCTGTCCTAGATTATGAACTCCATGATGTCCTGAAACACCAGTATCTCCCATCTCTTGGATCTGAGTCTATTCTAAGAATCAGCTAGCACATCAAAGGACTTATCATCACCTTCCAGGAATTCCACAAAATCTGAGGAGGTGCCTAAGTGCTAGAAAATGCAGCACAGTATTCTGTGTCTGAATGAAACACTAGATATCTTTATCTCCTCTGTAATATAAATACTGTGAAAGCTCCTGCAAATTATAAATGAGCCCCAACAACATATCTACCCATGAACTTCAGTTCTATACTTGAGGGGTAGAACATATAATCACCCAATCCATTTAGTGTTCTCTCTTAAGAAAACTCAATCCTCAGAGGGTACCTGTAATCCCAGCAACTTGGGAGGCAGAGGCAGGAGGATTGCAAGTTTGAGGCCAATCTCAGCAATTTAGTGAAGCTCTGAGCAACTTAGTGAGACCCTGTCTGAAAATAAAAAATAAAAGTGCTGGAAATATTGCTCAGTGGTTAAGCACCCTTGGGTTCAATTCCCAGTAACAAAAAAAAGTATATAATATATAAAACACAAGAGAAAACCAACATCCTCCATGAGACGGAAGCACCAAATCCAAATAAAGGAAGGATTCACAATACAAGAACTAGGGACAGTCAAACAATCTGAAAGGGGCTTTAAAACAAGTTTGTTAATCAAAATAAACTATTTTTGAAAAAATAAAGTTTGTTTTATCTGGGCTCAATGGCGCACACCTATAACAACAGCATCTCGGGAGGATAAAGGAGGAGGATTGAAAGAAAGTTCAAAGCCAGCCTCAGCAACTAAGTGAGGCCCTAAGCAATTCAGCAAGACCCTGTCTCTAAATAAAATACAAAAAAGGCTGGGGATGTGGCTCAGTGGTTGGGTGCCCCTGAGTTCAATCCCCAGTATTTTAATCATAATCATAATCATAATGTTTGTTTTAAATGTGTAAAGATCTAAAGGAAAAAAGAGAATCCATAAGCAAGAACAAGACATTGTAGAAAACAAAATCTACACATTTGAAAAGGAGCTGAGCAAAATACTAGAAATGAAAATACCATCACTGTGATTTTCAGGTAACTTATTGAATTCTTGGGCACATTTTTTAATGAGTACAGCCCCATGTTAGGGCCTGGTACAAAGTACAGTTTATAAAACACTGCTTTCTTCAGTTGGTTTTCTGGTACTGGGGATTGAACCCAAGGCCTCACACATGCCATGCAAGCTCTCTACCACAGAGCTACACCCCTAGCCCCATTTCCATTTTAAAGAGTCTTTAACAGAGTCCTCCAAACTGGATCCCTCACTATAGTTCTTTCTTATGTAGTCATTAAAATATTTTTAAATCATTAGCTGGGCATAGTGGCTTATGCCTGTAATCCCAGCTATTTGGGAAGCTGAGGCAGGAGGATCACTTGAGTTCAGGAGTTCCAGGCCAACCTGGGCAATGTAGCAAGATCCTTTCTCAAAAAAAAAAAAAAAAAAACTTACTAGAAACTAATCTGTGGCAGGCACTGGACTAGGAGTAGAGGAAAGTGAAAATAAAAATGAAAGACAATCTCTGCTCTCTTACTGTATGGTAAGATAGTGATTTCATAAGAAACACACAAGAATAGAATAGTATAATTATAAAAGCTGTAATCATCACAGCTACCATGTGCCCAGCTCAAAGCAAAGTACCCACCTAATTGCATTTTCTAATCCTCCTAAAAAACCCTGTAAGATTAGTAATATCATTCCCGATTTACGAAGGAGAAAGAGGTACTCAGAAAGTTACAGTAACTTTCCCAGGTTAAACAGGTAATGAATTTTAGGAATTCAACCCAAGTCTTCTGAATCCAACACCCCCACCTTCTTCTGTGTAATGCTTGACTGTGTTTGTACACAAGGTTTCCAGGGCACAGAAGAAAGAGAGATAGTCTGACTTCAGAGGTCTCCGTCTTCCTCTTAATGGACCACTCTCTCACTGAGCTCCATCTCCAGCCCTTTTTGGTTTTTATTATGAGACAAGGTCTCACTAAGTTACTGAAGCTGCCCTCCAATATGCGATCCTCCTGCCTCAGCCTCCTGAGTAACTAGGATTGAAAAACTGCCATTCTTTTTTTTTTTTTTTTTGGTACTGGGGCTTGAACTCAGGGGCACTTGACCACTGAGCCACATCCCCAGCCCTATTTTGTGTTTTATGTAGAGACAGGGTCTCACTGAGTTGCTTAGCGCCTCGCTGTTGCTGATGCCGGCTTTGAACTCGGGATTTCTCCTGTCTCAGCCTCCCTAAGTGCTGGGGTTACAGGCTTGAGCCACCACGCCCGGCTGAAAAACTGCCATTCTTAATGAGAATGTATGCATTGGATTTGTCAACCCTCTGAGTCAACTCCTTTAACTTTCCTTTTCTTCTCTAATCCTTTTGTTGTTCTAGCCCTCGATGTCTCCAAGCATCTCTTGTAAAATTTAATTTTGACTGAAGATGAAATCGAGAATAGTTCTAATTAGAAAAGAAGGAAGAGGCCATACTTTCTTTGGCTATTTGAGGTCTTGTTCTTCTTAGCCCTCATTTTAAAATGACCTTTTTATGCTCAGACTATAATAAAACAATAGCTGCTCAGAGCACAGTGTTTTGGCTAAACAATTATGGTTCCAGCTTGTAAGGAGCTTCTATTTTAGATAGAAAGAGAGGAAAAGCTGTATCATATATCTGGTGTGGTATGCACTCCTGTAATCCCAGCTATACACACGCTGAGGCAGGAGAATCAAAAGTTCAAGGACAGCCTGAGCAATTTAGGAAGACCTTGTCTCAAACTAAAATGAAAAGGACGAGGGGTGTAGCTCAATAGTAAGACACTTGCTTAGCATATATGGGGCCCTGAGTTCAATCCCAGTACCACAAATTGCATCATGCAAATATTACAAAATATATAACTAACATATGTATATTTTAAAATGAGGACTAAGAAGAACAAGACCTCAAATAGCCAAAGTATGGCCCCTTCCTTCTTTTCTAATTAGAACTATTCTCAATTTCATCTTGAGTCAAAATTAAATTTTACAAGAGATGCTTGGAGACATCGAGGGCTAGAACAACAAAAGGATTAGGAAGAAAAGGAAGGTTGAAAGAGTTGACTCAGAGGGTTGAAAAATCCAATGCATACATTCTCATTAAGAATGGCAGTTTTTCAATCCTAATTACTCAGGAGGCTGAGGCAGGAGGATCACATATTTGAGGCCAGCCTCAGTAATTTAGTGAGACCCTGTCTCAAAATAAAAACCAAAAAGGGCTGGAGATGGAGCTCAGTGGAAGAGTGTCCCTTGGTTCAAGTCCCCGGTGGCAACAGGGGGACAGGCAGCAGTTTTTCAATTTTGACTCTTCTCTTTGCCGAGTATTTGAGAGGTGTTATCAACCTCAAACCTCAAGTGTCAATTCCCTTACCTTTCTAACAGGGTTAAAATGCTTGATTCACAGGCGTTTGTAGAAACTAAATAAGATAATTTATGTGACAGTCTCAGTGCCTGGCGCACCCCAAGGTGTCAACAAATGTCAGATACATACATGTATATTATTCCATCTAAAGTGGAGAAAATTGAGGGAAATGTAATTACAGCCTTCTAGAATAAGAAGGGCTTTAGTAGAAAAGATGATAACTGTTTTCCATGTTCACAGAGGAGATAACCCAAAAATGGATTTAAACTAATAAGAGAGCAGTGCTGGAGGTTGCAATACATTTGAAAGAGCTGAAAGGGGGGCAGGTCTTTAAAAGAAAAGAGATAGTTATCTCTTTGGACACCTTTTAGTCAGGGCTTCATGAGACAGGGGGTAAGTCCTTCCAGTACTATGATGATAGGATTCTGTGAATACATAAGTTGATATTTGCCAATAAAAACTTCCTCCTGTGTGGCCCTTTTTATCCAATAATGATTTCCTGTTCTACTTTGGCTGCCAAATGTAGCCAAAATGTAATCAGTGGGTAGATTCGTAAGTCAAATTGCAAGCTTTAGAAATGATGGCTACCACTGGATCACCTGTAGCAGTTTTAAAGTCAGCCAGTGTTTAAGGCATCCTAGATTTTAAACTCAGCTCGTTTATTTTAACGTTTTCCCCTTTCAAAACGTCAGATATAGGCAACAAGAATTCCTCTTCCTTCTTTTCTAATTAGAGAAGATTTCATCTTGAGTCCAATTAAATTTTACAATCCTGGGCT
This sequence comes from Geosciurus inauris, assembly GCA_004024805.1. Classification (NCBI taxonomy): domain Eukaryota; kingdom Metazoa; phylum Chordata; class Mammalia; order Rodentia; family Sciuridae; genus Geosciurus; species Geosciurus inauris. The sequence goes on from PVHX01004374.1 coordinate 43,309, forward strand.
TCCAGGATCTCCACCAAATTTATTCGAGCCTAACTTTAACGTCTTTGTTTTTGTTGTTTTGGGGGCTGAAGCCAGGACCTTGTACATGTTAGCCAAGTACTCAACCGCTAAGCTCCATCCTATCCCCAACTATCTTGTGGGCTTTCTTTTCTTTTTTTCTCATCTTTTGAGGCAGAGTCTGGCTAAGTTGCCCAGGTTTGCCTGGAACTTAGGATCTTCCTGCCTCACCGTCCCTCCCTTCCCTCCCCCTTCCCCTCCCCCAACAACTTCCACTCCACTAGCTGGGATTACAGACAAGCCCACTGGGCTTTAACACCGTTTCAACCTGGAAAGATCCCACATCCCAAACATTGGCTGCCCAGTCTTAGCATTTTGAGAAACTGAAGTAGAGACCAGCTGAACTGGCAGAGTCCCACCAGATGAGGCAGGATGAGTATCCAGCATCAGGTCCAGTGGATATGGGATGTCCTAATGCTAAGTTCGCTTCATAACTAATTTTCCAGTGACTTAAACCTTCCCACTTTAAATTCCCAAGTCTCTAAATCTAGTTCAGCTTCCCCATCTGCCTTTCTCATTACCTGCTTTTGCTTTAACCCTAATCCTAACTTCTGGGTCTCTAGTGGCAATTGGAACACCCTCATTCCAAGTCTGGATGGCTCCCTAAGGTTCCTCATCCTGAAGCTCACCATGGCCATGAGCAGATGCCAAGCCAGCATTTTCCAGAGGTTTTCTACACCACACCAATGTGGGGACATGCTCCTCAGACTGAATTCTCCTGCACATTCCTAGCTTGAGTAGTCACGGGATAGGGGTGCTGAGATATCCTGCAGGAATAAAAGAGGGAAACGGGGGCTGGGATTGTAGCTCAGCGGTAGAGCGCTTGCCTCGCATGCGTGAGGCCCTGGGTTCGATCCTCAGCACCACATACAAAGCAATAAAATAAAGACATTGTGTCCATCTACAACTAAAAAAATATTAAAAAAAAAAAAAGAGGGAAACAAAGTGCTTTAACTTTGGGGAACCCAGCAATTCCGGAACTAGACGGGAGGACTATTCTTTGATCAAAATGTCCATGTCTCTTATATTAATCTCAAATATAAATAGTGGTTCAGGATTCATTCTGGGCCTGCACCATCTCTGTGACTTTGGCTACATTACTCAGCCACCTTGGCCACAGATTCCACAGCAGGAAATCAGTGCTCCCATGAGTTAATATTAGTATTACCCTGGGTTCCTATGAGAATAAGATGCATTGCTACCGCATGGCAAGCGCTCATTAAAAAGCTCGATTTTAACTCATTTGTCTCCATCTCCATTATAACTCTTCTGCTTAGAGCTCCATCCCCTCTGGATGACTGCACCCAATTCCAGCCAGCCTCCTGGCTTTAGGTCTCTCTCCTGCTCCAGTGATTCCTGAATATTGTTGCCAAGAAATGATTCAAAAATGCTGCTTTCATCAGGTCCCTGGGTTCTTAATTAAGTCTTCAAAAAGAAAAAAAAAAGTGAATTAAATTTAATCCAAACTCTTCTGCCCACTTTAGAAAGTCCTCCATACCATGGCAGTTTCCTCCTCCCTGCCTGACCACCACCCCCCAGTTACCTGGGAGGAGTCTCCATCTCTGTCCCATCTCCCAACACAAGCACACTGTCCTTGGCACTCATTAGTCCTGCCGAAAACACACTCCTGTAAATTCGCCCCATTGGTGCTTTCCTGAACTATGCTGATCCATAATGACCTATTTCAATGTCCTGTGGTCTGTTCCACACATTTTAGCCTTTAATTATATGCTGTCTTCCTTACTTCACTAATTGTTTCCTGTATCCAAGTTTCCTCTTCTCAAACAAGTTCGTAACAACTTGAGGGTAGGGACCATATTGCAGGCTTTTCTTCTTAACAACCATAGATGAGCACATGAGGTAGGCACGTAACTCATCCGTGCCGATTAACTGAAAGTTAGCCTAACCATACTGCCAAGGAAAGGTCACAGGACTTGTACATGATTGGTACCTACAACTTGAAAGATCTGCAGGTAATCTTTTTTTACTGGTATGTTTTAGTTGAACCGATTTACCGGTTTAAATTTTCCCAAGTTTTTTTTTTTTTTTTGGTGCCAGAGATTGAACCTAGGGGCAGTTAACCACTGGGCCACATCCCCAGTCCTTTTTATTTATTTATTTTTATTTTGAGACAGGATCTCATTAAGTTGATTAGGGCCTCACTAAGTTGCAGAGGCTGGCTTTGAATTGCAATCCTTCTGCCTCAGCCTTCTGAGCCACTGGGATTATAGGTGTGTACCACCATGCCCAGCATATTTACAAACTTTAACCAATTCTCAATGAATAGATTTGGGGGTTGAAACATTGATATTCCAAAATCCATAGTAAAGAGGGTTAAAGAAGGAGCCCGATTCAGCTCCTCCCAGGTCTCTTTGGCAACTTCTCTTCTGTCTTGGGAAGCTTATGCAAATGAGGCAAAAAGTTGATAGGAGACTTAATTACTGCAGTGAAAACCCAGACTGCTTGTTACCATCTGTTTCTTCAAGGGGAACCAACCCCCACACCATAATCCTCTATAAAGTTACAATCCCAGTGGTAAAGTACTTTAGAATCTTTGGATGAAAGGAAACTTACAAGTTCAAGACACTATTATTATTGTCATAAATAATGGTTCTTTGTATTTAATCAAAGGAGCTCAGAGTGGTTTGCAAACATTAACTAATTAATCCTTTAAGAAAAATACCCTGTGAAGTAGGTAGAAGAGAGATATTATTACCCCCATTATGCAGCTAGGGAGACTGAGACACACATGAATTCATTGACTTACCCAAAGTCACATGTCAGGGTCAGAAATAGAACTCAGGTCTCCTGACGCCTACTTTGAACAGACCACACTCCTTGTGATGTATTTAGAAAAAAAAAAACGTTAATTTATAATATATAAAAATATACCTTGGGAAAGTCAGTGACATCTAACCTTTCAATAACTGTCATGTAATAAAACAGCAGACATGGGAAAAACAACATCTTAAAGGAAAGATGTGTGGGTAGAACAGTTCAATAAATACAAAGCTTTCATCAAAACTTTCCAGCAGAAACTAGGGACTCTTTAAGGAATTTGATATTGAATCATTGCTGTTCTAATGGTTTAAAACAAAGAAGTGTAATCCACCAAGTTTTAAACAGAAACTCGTCTAACAAGTTCTATACTTTATTTTTGAACTCTGTTTCCTTATTTTTCCATGATCTCAAGAACATTTTAAACGTTTATCCATGTGATGCAAATGTCACCTGGAAGATATAAATATTACTCTTCAGATACTTTGCGTTCTTCCTGATTCAAAGTCGTAGTTTAATATTAATGTAATTCAAAAAATTGACAAGGAACTGTGTCTCCAAGGAAACAGGTGGAGGAGGGGGAAAGAGATATGGGCCTGTGACTTGATTAATAATTAGACACTCTGCCATTTTGTCACCGTCCACATCATCCATAAATATGCCAACAGATAAAGGGCCCATTAGTGTCCACAGCAGGGCCCAGGTGACTTTAGGTGGATTTCAATTTCAGAAACTTAATATCATCCATCCCTGTACTCCTTTGGTAATTTTTATTTCAAAATCGTCCCACATTTAATTGTATTTCTTGGTATTTGCCTTCATAAAACTTGTTTATATTGGTACAATTCTAAATAAGAAGTTACCACCAGAAATTGAGGTCCCTTGAAATGCTCTTATATACCATGAAACACCTTTTGGAAGTTGAGACATCATGCAAGAGAATTTTCTACCGACATTATTCAGCTTCAAGAAGAAATCTTCAGTCACTTGTTTCTGCCTTACTCATTGTCCATATTTAGACCTCTCTCTGTGCCTGTCACAATGTTGTGTACTCAGGAAGAAATGTTATAATGAAACACGACGACAGTCAGTCTGATTGAGAAACTCTGCTAAGCCTGTGTCCGGAAAACTAGATTAAAGACGTGTTTAACCCTCTCACTCACCTATCAGAGAGCCTGGAAATTGACCTTACTCTATTGTGCTCATGTTTCCATTTTTAAAAAAGAATCAAACCAATATTTATACCAGTGGGAAAAATATTAGGCATTTGTGGGGCTCACTTATGTTTGGTGCCTGAGAGTCTTTATAAATGGAGGCCCTATACAGCAACAAAACAGGAATAAGGGCAGAAGGTCCAGATGATTACGACCAATAGATGCTACGCCTCCTTCAGATGCCTGACAATAGTCCCGATAGCCTACCTTTTCCAGTGCACATTGGGAAAGCAAATTATTTCAGGACATTCTTCAATGTACCAAAATACATTTAAATCTAAAGGGATAGTGGTAGAATCAAATTTAAAGAAATGACAGAATCAAATTTAAAGAAATGACAACATAGCCAGGTACGGTGGAGCACACTTGTAATCCCAGCAACTCAGGAGGTTGAGGCAGGAGGATCATAAGTTCAAGGCCAGCTTCAGCAATCTAGGGAGCCCCTCAGCAATTTAGCAATACCCTGTCTCAAAATAAAAACCAAAAAAGAGACTGGTAAAGTACCGTTTGGTTCAATTTCCAGTAGAGAAAAAAAAAAATTCTACTTTGAAAATTAAATTTTTGTTACTCTGGGCTTATCTAGGCTAATTCCTACACTTTGCTGATTAAAAAAGAAAAATTTGAAAAAAAATAACCTATCAGAATTTAAGCATTTCTTCAAACCAAGCAACCTGTTGAACAACTTGTTAATGTGCCTATCAATCATCTGCCGATAAGAAGAGTTTGCATTCATAATAGCTAGTTGCTAAAATAAATACAAGTTACTATAACTAATTCAATCAACAATGGGACCTCAGAGGTCAGAAGAAATAATCAAACAATAAGTATGAATAGGTTGTAATTTTTCTGATCAGCAAATGTTCTCCTTGTCATATGATGTTAAGAGCTGTGTAAAGCGCTCAGGTAAATTTAGAATGCATGTATTTACATAGGAAGGGTCTGTGTGTACACTCCCAATCAGAAACCCATGAGCCTGTAAGTTTTGCAAACATCAAGTTTTGCTTTCAGAAAAGCTTTCTTTATATACCATTTATTTTTAACAGACTTAGGTAATATATTTCTAGCAGCCAACAGAGACCAAATACAATCCCTACTCTACTTTTTAAATATATTCATACTAGACCACTCCAAAATTATTTGACAAATTAGCTGATATGTTAAAACTTGATAATTTCATGTTTTCCCAAGCAGAATTACATTATTTACCATGGAGGGAAAGAAAGATACTTAGATCCTGAGCCAGCATGCATTCAGGTCCCCCAAATAACCAGTCAACTGGAGAGCTGACAGGTAACAACGGAAACCTAATCATACATTACTCTTAACACAAAACATTTACAATCTGACCAAAAGGTGAGATCTAGGTTTCTACTGCTCCAGATGCCTCATCTCCACCTCTACCTTCTCTTGCTTATCCCAGAGGATGGCAGCAATCGTAAAGAGAGCCCAGGACAAAATTGAGCAGTTAGGGTAAAAATTGGGGACAAAAGATCACTTTTTTGTTAAACAAAAGCAAAACAAAAAACAAAAATTTAGGTAGGCATATAGGAACATGATCTAAAAGTATCTGTGATGAATCAGGTGAGAATCATTTCTTTAGTTTAGACTCAACTCCATTGCTGTTCCCAAATCCTAAGCTTTTTATTTCCTGATTTTGGGTTGGTTGTTTGTTTTGTTTTTTGTGGCACTGGGGATTGAACTCAGGGTCTTGTACATGCAAGGCAAGCACTCTACCAACTGAGCTATATCCCAGCCCCCCAAATCCTAAGGTTTTTAAACAGCTGTTGATTTGGCCTTTTCTTAGCCATCATTTTGAGGACTGAATAAAAGAATGAAGAGCAGAAAGAGCCGGGCATGGTAGCACACAACTGTAATCCCAGAGGCTCCAGGGGCTGAGGCAGGAGGATCACGACTTCAAAGCCAGCCTCCACAATTTAGCAAGGCCCTAAGCAACTTATTGAGACCCTACGTCAAAATAAAAAGGGCTGGGGTTGTGGCTCGGCAGTAGAGTACCCCCCAGTTTAAAAAAAAAAAAAGGAATGAATGTCATGAATAAATCCAATAAATGCCATTGATGGACTTTATGTATTGGTGCTTGAGGCCTTGGTGCAGGATCTTGCAGAGAAATTCAAAGGGACAGAGAATATTACCTTTTTCTTTTTCCTACATCATCAGCTCATTTCAAGCATTTAAGAGTGTTCAGGATTAAGGTCTCAAAAATACAAGGAACTGAACAATCTGCCACGTGGCATTTATAAAGGAAGCAACTGACACAAAATGACTGTTAAATGCCTAGCTATGAAAGCATAAATGTCATTAGACAGTCAGGTTCTTCTCTGGAAACTAGATTTTAATAGGTTTTTGATTGTCACCTTTCTTCTTGTTTCTTTATTACTCACTCCTCGGAGGGATTCACTTGCAAAAGGATTTGCTTAAACTTCCCCCTCAAAATCCAATTTGCAAATACACCTGCAATTGAATTTTCAATATGTACAGTCAGGGGTACTATCTTTTGCATGCAAAAGAGTCCAAGCTCACAAGTTTGCCCATGGCAACCCAGCCACACTGCAGAGTCCAGGTGACTCATCCTGGCAGCAGGGAAAGAAATGGAAGAATCGAGGGCATTATTCAACTCCCAGGGCTGAAAGTCCACTTGGAGTGAATTCTGAATTGTAAACATATCCTCCTATAATTTAAGTGTCGGGCCTGCACTCTCAATAAGTAGATTGAATTTAGATCTTGATTTTATTGGAGGAAATCTGTCCAGAAAGTATTTTCCTGATACTTAGAAAAAAATTATGGTTGGTAATGACTATGGATTTTTTAAGCAATTTTTGAATTCTTTTTTGTAACACATAAAAATTATAAACTCTGGCTATACATATCCAGACAGTATTTTTTCAGTCAACATTCTTTTTGAATGTCTAGTATGTGTCTTGCTTGCATCAGGAGCAGAAAGCAATTAAAAGGAAGCACTGATTTCATGGAAGAAAACTGAATTATAAAATATCTATTAATAACTAAATCTGTGTAGCACAGATTCAACCCAGTTGCTAGAAATGAAAGCTATGTAAAAACCACTTAGGATTCCATTGCAATAAGAACCTTATATAATCTTAGAGAGAGAAAAAAAAGGACAGTTTTAAAAATTTTTATTTGAAGTGAACTATTAGTTGCTATTTCGTTTAACTAAAATATAATAATGTTAAAGATTGGATGTCATCAGGATGAAATTTGTTATCAGCTATGCAAAATTGACTTATTCTCAATTAATCTAATGATCATTACAAGATAATCTATAAGAGTAGATTATAAAAGTATAATTTCTCTGTATCCTTGAAATTTCCTACATCACTCTTGATTCAAGAGTTCTTTATTAAAAGGTGACAATATGCTTTGTCCTCTTGTTAACTGGTAAAATAACACCCTGCTTATTTTCTTCTGTGTAGGTCCAAACCATACTGCCTGGTAGATTTTAATTGCACTATTTCTGTGTTTAGAATAATTTTTTTCTTTCTCCTACACTAATTAATTCCTTCTTCCTTTCTCTACACCCTTCCTATCCTGATGCCAAACTGCGGCACCTTCAATCTGTTTCTTAAGTTTTTACTTCTACCCAGTCCATCCCTGAGACATCTTAAAATCTACAACCACATAGTTGCAATTTTATATCACAGCAATAAAACATCTTTGATCCGCAGTACCCAAGAACAGCATTGAGATTACAGGTGAAACTAGGGAAAGGAGATGAAGGCAGTGTGACATTTGTCACATCGTCCCAAAGAGAAATACAGCTTTAAAGAAACACAAAAGAAAGTTTGTGTCAGGGGCTGGGGCTGTAGCTCAGTGGTAGAGCACTTGGCTCGCAAGTGTGAGGCACTGGTTTCAATCCTCAGCACCACATAAAAATACATAAATAAAGCTATTGTGTCATCTATAACTAAAAATATATTTAAAAAAAAAAAGAAAGAAGGAAGGAAAGAAAGAAAGTTTGTGTCAAGCGTGGTAGCGCAGCCCTGTAATCCCAGCAATTTGGGAGGCTGAGGCAGGAAGATTGCAAGCTTAAGGCCAGCCTCAGCAACTTAGTGAGGTCCTAAGCAACTTAGTGAGACCCTGTCTCAAAATAAAAAACTAAAAAACTGGGGATATAGCTCAATAGTAAAGCACCCCTGAGTTAAATCTGCAGTACCAAAAAAAAAAAGAAATGATTCGAAAAAAGAGAATATTAAAAAGAAATGACTTCTCATTTTAGCTCTAGTTGATTTTTTTTTAAAGAGGAGACACTTATCCCTCTTCTATGCCTCATGTAAGCAATTCTATTTTAACTTATTTTTTATTTCAGTGGTACAAATTTTGGAGGGAACTCGATACATGTATGTACTACATAATGATCAAATCAAGGTGAATAATATTTTTCTCTCTCCTTAATTTAAAATCTTTATTAACATGTAGTAAATAAACAAATGTACTCAGTGCAATGTGATATTTCACTGTCTATATACAATATGTACTGATCAAATCAGCTTACATGAGATTTCTTTTCCTAAACCATTATAAAATGTTTCTTTCTTTTTTGCTTTTCTCTTCTTTTTCAGTATGAGGTACTAAACCCAGAGCTTCATGCATGCTAATGAAGCACTCTATGCTGAGCTACATCTATATCCTCAGCCTTTTTTTTTTTTTTGAGACAGAGTCTCACTGAATTGCCCAGGCTGGCCTCACACTTTCCATCCTCCTGCCTCAGACTCCCAACTAGCTGGGATTACAGGTGTGCGTCACCACTGTGCCCCACTCTGTTTCTTATTATATACTTGACAGCCACTTCTTGGTAACATCTGGTTCTGACCCAGATATTTCCAGAAATTGATAACTGTTTGTTTTACTAGCAGTGTTCTAATTAACACTCAAGCTTAAAAATTCTAAATATAACTGAATATGAATGTTCCTGATTAGCATACTTAATTTGCTATTATATCCTGAACTATTAAAAAAAATTGGAGCCGGGCGTGGTGGCTCACGCTTGTAATCCCAGCACTTTGGGAGGCTGAGACAGGAGAATCGTGAGTTCAAAGCCAGCCTCAGCAATGGCGAGGTGCTAAGCAACTCAGTGAGACCCTGTCTCTACATAAAAAACACAAAATAGGGCTGGGGATGTGGCTCAGTGGTCGAGTGCTCCTGAGTTCAGTCCCTGGTGCCAAAAAAAAAAAAAAAAGAAAAAGAAAGAAAAAAAAATTGGACCATTGGCGATGGCTATTGGTGGCAGCAGAACTATTTCAGCATCTTCCTACATTCCTCGTGGAGTCAGCCCCTATAGTTGCACTATCATTCTCCATTGTAAGGCATATCTGTCTCTCCCTAGATTGAGAGCCCTTTGAGGGCAGGACTGTGGTTAGCATCAAATCAACCTCCAAGTAGATGATTTGCAAATGTCTGGGGAGTCCAGGAGCCCCTATGTTCTTCCTCACATTCCTGCTTCACTTCCTGTGCTCTCCATGTTCCATGTGATCTCCTTTCAATGTCCTGTAGGCAGAGCCCCAGACCTCTCTCCTGTTCAGCCTACTCTCCTGACTTTCTGATCTCTCTGCCTTGCAAGTTAGAGGCAGAGAGCCTCCGGGAAAGCCTGACCTGGTTGCTCACAATTCTGAGCATTGCTAATCTTGATGGCATTGCTTGTCCTTTGGATATCTAAGGTAGTCTTAATTTGCACATCCTGCTAAGTGACCACTAAGACTCCCAACAATTCCAGGATTGTAAGATAATTCAGCTTTGTTTATTTTCATGGAAATTCCTACTTTGGATACAAACAAAATAGCAGATCTGAGATCTCTAGAGCCAGTGTGTGAGTTAATCATGAAAGGCTTTAAGACAAAGGTGGGTTCTAGATATAAGACTAAAATTGCAGAGATAACACTCAAGGGCGGAGTCACACTGAGCCTCGTCCCTCCCCCCACCTCCCAATCTCCACCACAGCTTGACAGATCCTTCCCCTCAGCTCCTTTGCTTACTCTTTGAAGGATTTACACCAGTTTTGACTACCTGTGTGGGTTTCAGAATCACCAAGAATACTTGTTCAAATTCAGATTCCTAAATCTCTTCCTGTCACCCTCGGACCCCACACACCCCAAACTCAGTGAGGCTGGAGTGAAGCCAGGAATGTAGATGTTTACCTGGTTGCCTGATAATGACACCCTGCCAGCTTCAGAACCAGGAACCTAAGGCAAGATTCATTTCAGAAGCCAAGACTTCCTCCTCTGAGGCTCTTACAGCCTGCCAGTAACCAGGTTTTTGGCAACATAGTAGCTTTAATTGTTTGATTTGGGGTTTTTTGTTTGGTCAACCTCCTTTGTTGGGGGTTTTGTTTGTTTGGGGGGTACTGGGGATTGAACCCAGAAATACTCTACCACTGAGCTATCTCCCCAGAACTTTTTTATTTATTTTTATTTCAAGACAAGATTTCACTAAGTTGCTGAGGGGGTCACTACATTGCTGAGGCTGGCCTCGAATTTGGGATTCTCTTGCCTCAGCCTCCCGAGCTGCTAGGATTATAGGCATGTGCCACTGCACTCACCTATGTAGCTTTAAGTCTTGGCTACTGAATTAAAGTGGTTTTTTGGTAGGGCGGTCAGAAGCAAGTATGAGATGGTAGAGAGTTGAACTCCGCTGGGAAAATCTAAATTTTAAAGAATAAATAATATGGCTCTCTCTCCAACTCCCTGCTTCCTGGCTGCCACATGATGGGCAGCTTTCCTCCCCTTGTGCCATGATGTTCTGCTTCACCACAAGCCAGAGCAATGAGTTGGCTGACCATGGACTGACCCTCTGCAACCATGAACCCAAAATAAATTTCCTCTGAGGGGAGGGGGAGGGGGAGAGGAGGACAAGAAGAAAGGGGAAAAAAAGAGAGAACATGTGATATTCTTTGGTGAAACAAAGAGACCTATGCAGGCTGGAGAAAATACTACCATCAAAATACAAGCACCAAGCCGGGCGCGGTGGCTCAAGCCTGTAATCCCAGCACTTAGGGAGGCTGAGACAGGAGAATCTCGAGTTCAAAGCCAGCCTCAGCAATGGCGAGGTGCTAAGCAACTCAGTGAGACCCTGTCTCTACATAAAACACAAAATAGGGCTGGGGATGTGGGTCAGTGGTCGAGTACCCCTGAGTTCAATCCCCAGTACCAAAAAAAAAAAAAAAAAATACAAGCACCAGAAGAGAGGTTTAATCTGTCCGAGTAGAGAGGATAGCCAGACAAGGTTTAAGAACACGAAAACACCTACAGCACAACCATTAAATCAAACCCGACAAAATTCAAAGGCACTTTCTATGAGCACCCATCCGCCAAGTTCTGTTCAAGGCTCCCCATGCACAGTCCCTGCCCTAAAGGTACACAACTCCAAAAACCCCTGATACCAGCCATAAGCAATTACAACTTGTCAAGGTCAACGGTCAGCCTCGTTTTACAGAGGAACAGGACAAATGACACATTTAGGAATTCTCCATGTAAGCTCCAGGATTCTGGAAATAAAAAATCTTTGATAAATGAAAAGTTTAGTTTTCCAATAACATTTCTGTTGGTTAAGGGAATAAAGCAAAATAGGCTTCTGGCACTATCCCAATTCAGGTCTTCCCCACCTTTCTCCCATGTTTTCACTATAGCCTCCTGGTCTCCCTGACTCTGACCCTTCCTACAAGTTTTACATACTAATCTAAGATTCACTGGCCTTGATAAAAAAAGGTTCCCTGACTCCCTAGTACAGAACAATACATAACAAATAAAAAGAGCTGGGCACCAGGGTGGTGCACACCTGTAATCCCAGCCATTTGGGAGGCTGAGGCAGGAGGCAGCAAGATAGCATGTTTGAAGCCAGCCTGGGTTTAGGGAGACTCTGTCTCAAAATCAAAAGTAAAAAGTGCTAGGGATTTAGGTCAGTGGTAAAGGAGCCCTAAATTCTTTCTCAAGTACCACAAAAAAAAATCAAAAATTAATAAAAAGAATCAAACTACTTATATTTTCCATCCAGATCCCCAAAGATCTAACTTCAATATCCCTTGCCAATGCAGTCACCAAATTCTTTCCTTCCTTCATTCATTCATTGGGTTACTTGAGAGATACTCAAGCTGGGTGTGGTGGTGCATTCCTGTAATCCCAGAGTCCCGAGGCTAAGGCAGGAGTATCACAAGTTTAAGGCCAGCATCCACAACTCAGTGCAGCCCTAAACAACTTAGCGAGGCCCTGTCTCAAAATAAAAAACTAAAAAGGGTTGGAGATGTGGCTCAGTGGTTAAGTCCCCTTGGGTTCAAACCCCAGTACAGAGGGAATGAACAACAGTGATCCATTGGACCCTTGCAACATATTAAACCTTAAGGACATAGAGGAGAAAATAAAGCACAGCTTTGCCCCCCAGATGGTTAAAAAATGGAAAATACATGTAAGGAATATAATCATAATAATGAAATAATCACTTAATGATCATATACTCCACTGAAGAGTCATGTGGGGGGGGGGCAAGGATATCTGAGGAGTCTTCAAGGAAATCAATTTTAGATCTGAAACCAAAGAATGAGGTGTTTTCCAGATGGAAAAATATCATGTGTGAAGACCAGACAGTGTGAGGGAACACCAAAGGTCCTGCCAACCATAGCCCGGGAGTCCACTATTGTAGCACATAAGACAGAAGAAGAAGCCAGGTGCTGTGCCAGTATGCCTATAATCCCAGTGGCTAGGGAGGCTAAGGCAGGAGGATCACAAGTTCAAGGCCAGCTTCAGCACCTTAGCGAGGCCCTAAGCAACTTAATGAGACTCTGTCTCTAAATAAAATATTAAAAAGGGCTGGGAAGCCAGGTGCGGTGGCTCAAGCCTGTAATCCCAGCACTTAGGGAGGCTGAGACAGGAGAATCGAGAGTTCAAAGCCAGCCTCAGCAAGGGTGAGGCACTAAGCAACTCAATGAGACCCTGTCTCTACATAAAACACAAAATAGGGCTGGGGATGTGGCTCAGTGGTCGAGTGCCCCTGAGTTCAATCTCCAGTACCCAAAAAAAAAAAAAAAAAAAGAGCTGGGGATGTGGCTCAGTGGTTAAGTGCCCCTGAGTTCAATCCCCAGTACAAAGAAAAAGGAGGAGGGAGGGGAGGGGGAGGAGAACACAAAGGGATGGGACTGGAAGGAAGAGAGGAGACATATGAAAATTTCAAGGTGTGGAATTTTCCATTGGCTGCTTCATGTCCGTGTTCCAAAAGTTTCAGAGTTTGGATTTTTCAAATTAGGGATGCTCAACCTGTATTGGTGATTAGGAGACACTGAAGAATCTTGTGCATGGGGAGGAACATATAGATTTAGAAAGATCTCCTCCCACAATGCAGACAGTGTACTAGGGACCAAGTCAGCAAGAGGATGAGACAGAAGGCAAGTTAGAGGAAGAACAAGGGGCAGTCATTCAAGCGAGATCTAATGAGGGCTTCCCTCGTAATTTAAAAGCCACAATTTCCTGTTGTGTGGTTTTGCTTGTGTTCTTATATCCAGGAATGTTCCCACCCACGCCAACCCCCACTCATTCCACACATGCAAATTCAGCCCAAATGAAACCTATTCTATGGGTTTTCCCTAAAACCACAAAGGGAAAAATCTCTTCCTACTCTAATCCTTGTAACATTGTATCAGCATCTCTCCTAAGGCAGATAGCATTTTCTCCATGGCAGTACATATATATTTTCATATTTTCTTTTTTTTTTTTGCGGGCGGGGGGGGGTGGTTAGACAGCACACTTCTTGATGCATGCACCCACTCTGTTCTACTACCATAAACTGACAGAGAAGAGGACGATCTGGGGTCAATCTCGCACCCATGACTTGAGAAGATTTATGCTAGCTACCCCTGTGAATGTCAATTTCCTCACCTATAAAATGGAATGGGTAAAACTTATTTGCAAGGTGGGTTTTTTGTTTGCTTGTTTTTGGTACCAGGAATTGAACCTAAGGGTTCTTAACCACTAAGCCATATCCCCAGCCCTTTCATATATTATATTTTTGTTTGTTTGTTTGTTTGTTTGTTTGGTACCGGGAATTGAACTCAGGGACACTCGACCACTGAGCAACATCCCCAGCCCTATTTTGTATGTTATTTAGAGACAAGGTCTCACTGAGTTGTTTAGCGCCTCACTAAGTTGCTGAGGCTGGCTTTGAACTCTCTATCCTCCTGCCTCAGCCTCCTCCCAAGCCACTGGGATTACAGGCATGCACCACTGAGCCTTGCTGCAGGGTGTTTTTGAGGGACAGTTAAAAGAATAAATATAAGGCTCACAACATGGAAGCTGACAAGAAGAGCCCAGAAGCACACACAGGAGGTGCTCCATAAATGGTAGCTATTAATACCACTACTATGTTAGTTTCTCTGATATGGTATCCATAACTAATCTACCTTTGACTCTGTCATATCACTTTACATAGTGCTTGTTCAAAGTCTGAATTCAGTATATATTTGATGAAAAATAGCAACAGCTAACATTATTGAGCCTTTACTCAATGCTAAACACTGTCCTAAGGGTGTTCTGTGGGTCATCTCTGAATCCTCACAATAATCCTAGAAGGTAGGTAATGTTATCATCTCCATTCTACATGTGGCAAGGTGCTGCTTATCTTCTTCAATGCTCATCACTAACAAAAGAAGGGAAGGGCTTATAATTCACAAACAGGTTCTTTCTAGGCCAGTTTACCCACTGGTGAGGTAGTCTATGGCCAATGTCATAGAATCTGAACCACTAGAGAAGAATACACATGCTTCAAGTATTTAACATCTCATCTTTACTTGAAATTCTCTTAAAGAAAATTTGAGCAGCCAAACACAGTGACACACCCTATAATCCCAGTGGCTCAGAAGGCTGAGGCAGAGGATCTCAAGTTTGAGGCCAGCTTTAGCAATTTAGCGAGGCCCTATCTCAAAATGATGTGGCTCAGTGGTTAAATGCCCATTCTTTCAATGAATTAGCAAATAACTACCCTCCACCCACACACACACTTTTTGTACTAAGGATTGAACCCAGGGGCACTTAACCACTGAGCTACATTTTTATTTCGACACAGGGTCTTGCTAAATTGCTTAGGAACTTGCTAAATTGCTGGGGCTGGCTTTAAACTTGACATCTTCCTACCTCAACCTTCTGAGCCACTGGGATTACAGGCATGTACCACCAGACCTGGCTGAACTATGCCTTCTTAAAGCGCAAATGCAACCTGAAAATCTGAACAATTCTTAACAGATTTTAATACTTTAGCATCAGTAATTATTTCCAACTTGAGTGAATTTAGACAACTGACCCAGAGGGACAGGTCCTAAGGAGGACATCACACAGTAAGAAATGTCTAGAGTAGAAAGTGAATCTAGTCAACCTTCATATAACCAAGATTTGGAGAAAGTAGAATCCAGTAAATAGTGAAGACTGCCTTCACTATTTATTTATAGTGAAGGCGCCGTGGCTCAAGCCTGTAATCCCAGCACTTCGGGAGGCTGAGACAGGAGAATCGCAAGTTCAAAGCCAGCCTCAGCAAGGGCAAGGTGCTAAGCAACTCAGTGAGACCCTGTCTCTACATAAAACACAAAATAGGGTTAAGGATGAGGCTCAGTGGTCGAGTTTCCCTGAGTTCAATCCCCGGTACCAAAAAACAAAAGTGAAAGCACCAACAGTGAAGGACCAGAAGGGACAGAAAAGTCTGCAAAATGATATATGTTGGGCCCAAACTAGAAATTCCTACTTATGTTCACATTTAATATCATCAGCATTCCCCACGCCTACTATTACCCAGCAGCTGTTCGACGCTTATGGACACTAGGAAAATATTATGTAGATCAAGAGTTCTCAACTGGGGTCAATTTTCCCTCCATGGAACACTTGACAATATCTATAGATGTTTTTGATTGCAAAAACTCGAGAGGTGATGCTAGCTCCCAGTGAGCAGAGGCCAGGAATGTCACTAAACATCCTCCAATGCACAGAATAGGCCCCCAACCAAGAACTGTCTGGTCCAACAGGTCAGTAGTGCCAAGGCAGAGAATCCCTAATACAGACAAAGGTGATCTGTTAATTCCAGAAAGGAGCTCATATATACGCTGCTGTTCCAAGTGCCTGGGAAGATTGGGGGCCCCTCAAGGACAAGGACAGAACACATTACCAAAAGACTGTTCTTCATTATTGTACAGATTGATTGCTTACTAATGTCACCTAGGTTGCTCATTCTTGGGGTCTTTCAGGAAGCTTCTTCACTTTGACTCTATATTGGTGCCAACTGGATTAGAAATACAGTCCTCCTAAGAGTTTAGCCTTTCCTTCATTTGGCTGCTTTGGGCTGAGCCGTTTCCCAAAATTCATGTATTGAAGTCTTAACTCCCAGCCCTTCAAAAAGTGACTGGGGATTGAATCCAGGGGTGCTCTACCACTAAGCTCCATCTCCAGCCCTTTTTATTTTTTACTTTTAGACAGGGTTTCAGTAAGTTGCTGAGGCTGGCCTTAAACTTGCCATCCTCCTGCCTCAGCGTCCCAAATAGCTGCGATTACAGGACTGCAGGGAGATAGGATCTTTAAAGGGATAATTAAGGTTAAATGAGATCATTGGGGTGAGTCCTAATCCACTGTGACCAATGTTCTTAGAAGAAGACCAGGCTAGAGGGTGTAATTCAGAGGTAGAGTGCTTGCATACCTGATGTAAGGTCCTGAGCTCTGAAACAAACAAAAAGACAAGGGCACAGACTGACCTAGGGAAGACCATGTGAATGTGAGGATGGCCCTCTGCAAGCCAAGGAGAGAGGCTCAGATGAAACCAACTCTGCCAATGTCTTAAGCCTCTAGAACCATGAAGCAAGAAATTTCTGTTGTTTAAGCCAGCAGTGGAACGGTGCTAAGGAAGCCTAGCAAATACAGTGGCTTATTTCACAATCACCCTCAATCATACAAACCAAATGCACACAGTATTTACAGGAGCTCTGAATTCTAAACTGCTGCTTTAAGCAGGTTAATTTTCTAAGTTCTTTTATCTCCCAAGGTTAAAACCAATCGTACAAGATAGTTGATGAGGGTTGGGGTTGTAGTCCCTGTCCTTGAAACCGATTAGATATGTTCCTCTTCGGTTAAAAAAAAAAAAAAAAAAAAAAAAAAACCTGCTCTGGCAGTTCCCTAATCTGTGATTAATGAGGGAAGGATGCTTCACTCCACCAACTATCTCCTGGATTTTTTTTTTTCTTTCTGGAACTGGGCTTCTCACTACAAGTGGTTAAGCCACTTGCAATTAGTTACAACTTTTAAAATCCAATCAGTCTTTCATGGTGGCACATATCTGTAATCCCAGGAAATCAGAACACTAAAACAAGATGATCGCAAGGTTGGATTGAATCCAGGGGTACTCTACAATTGAGCTACACCCCCGACCCTTTTTATTTGGAGACAGGGTTTTGCTAAATTATGGAGACTGACCTCTATAAAACTTGCAATCCTCCTGCTTCAGCCTCCTGAATAGTAACTGAGATAACAGGTGTGCACCACTGTACCTATTTGATGATTAGTTTTTTGTTTTTTGTTTTTCTTTTTTATACTGGAGATTGAACTGAGGGGCACTTGACCATTGAGCCATATCCTCAGCCCTTTTTTATTTTATTTTGAGACAAGGTCTCTCTAAATTGCTAAGGCTGGCCTTGGGACTTGTGATCCTCCTGCCTCAGCCTCCCGAATCACTGGGATTACAGGCATGCTTCACCACACCTGGCTGTAAAAAAATTCTTAAAAAGAAGAAAAGTAAAGTATACTGACAGAAAACAGATCAGTGTTTGCCTGGGAGAGGGGAAGGGATAAGAGCAGCTGAGGATGGAATTATAAGGAGACTTTTGGAGTGATGGGTATGTTTACTATCCTGATTGTGGAGATGGTTTCATATATATATCAGCACATCAAATAGTAGGATGTAAATATGTGTAGTTTATCATATGTCAATTATACATTAATAAGATGTTTGAAAGAATTAATCTTGCTGGGCACAGTGGTAGGCGCCTGTAATCCCAGCGTTTCTGGAGGCTAAGGCAGGAGGATCCCAAGTTCAAAGCCAGCCTCAGCAAAAGTGAGGTGCTAAGCAACTCAGTGAGACCCTGTTTCTCAATAAAATACAAAATAAGGCTGGGGATGTGGCTCAGTGGTCGAGTGCCCCTGAGTTCAATCCCAGGTATACACATACACACACACAAAATTAATCTCAATGAAAACAAGATCTGTGGGGCTAGGGTTGTGGCTCAGTGGTAGAGCGCTTGCCTAGCATGTGTGAGGCACTGGGTTCAATCCTTAGCAGCACCACATATAAATAAATAAAAATAAAAGCCTATCAACAACTAAAACAAACAAAAAATATTAAAAAAAAAAAGAAAAGAAAACAAGATCTGTGAATCACTTTTGAAGGAGACTGTGGTGGAGGAGAGGTGGAAAGAGAATTTTCCTGTACACTGGTTCATGAATGTATAACCAAGGCCACTGATGAGGGGACCTCAAGGAATGATACACCCATGACCATCCCTGAGACTCATCCCAGAAGCTCTTCTGGGCCTTCTTATATAAGGAAGATGAGAGCTGAAGCTTATTGGCTTCAATCTCAAAATAGCAAATTAAGCTAATTTTATAACCTTTCTACTATTGACTGTCTACAAAGAGAAAAATGGATCCAGGGCCTCCATTAAGTCTGAAGTGATTAAGTGTGGTCCATGTGACTGTCACTGGCTTGGGATAATATCAATGAAAATGTTAATAATAGCTGGGCTCGGTGGTACACGCCTGTAATCCCAGTGGCTCAGGAGGCTGAGGCAGGACGACCATAAGTTCAAAGTCAGCCTCAACAATTTAGGTAGTTCCTAAGCAACTTAGCAAGACGCTGTCTCTAAATAAAATATAAAAATGGGCTTGGGATGTGGCTCAGTGATTAAGTGTCCCTGGGTTCAATCCCCAGTACCACACACACACACACAAATAGTAATAATATAAAATTAAAATGTTAATAATAACATTTCATGATAATGAGCACTCAGAAATTTACAGAGAATTTCACAGGGTGGTTTTATATCCATTCCCTCTAATAATAAAAATAAAAGGATTGGGTTGGTATTTTGTATTTTTTATTTCATTTCTTTTCTGTGAAATAGTTAATATTTAAAATGTTTCAATTATGCCATTTTTCTTATATTTTTTCAAAAATATTAGTCCATAATAGGTGGGAAATTTTAAGAAATGGTCCCTTTATCCCAGATAATGGGAAAAAAGTTGTTCTCTTATCTGCTCTGGACATTCTCACAAGCCCAAACGTACCCATGTAGAGTGGAGGAAAAGGTTAAAACCCTTTTCTGAAAGTATGTTAATTATATTGTTAAATTGTTAAATTGTTATATTGTTATATTGTCATAAATTGTTATATTGTTAAATTGTTATATTTAGTGACATGGGGAAATTATCATGACATCTGTAGGAAGCAAAGCAGATTACAGAGTAATCCTGAATTTGCACAATGGATGCATGTGTGGCAGGAGAAGAATGGTAGTTTTCTCTGAGTGGCACCCAGCACAGAGCATCAGGTTAATATCTGAAAAATAAAACGGTGGAATCATAGGAATCTTCCTTTTCTTCATTCAACCTAACTATACTTTATATATATTTACACCATAAAAAATCAATCAATAGTATAACCGTTTTATTAAAAGTTATAGATTTACTTGTGATTCTATATCACTTACAATCAGAGAAATGAAATGTTATCCTCTAAAAAAAATATAATAATAATAATAAAATTTGGAAAAAAAAATAAAAAATAAATATCTCCTTAGAAAAGGAAAAAATAAAATAAAAGTTATAGGTTTATTGTAAGAAAGAATTAACACTATGTATTGTTTTGTTCTTTGTCTGTATTGTTTCATTGGTTTAAATCATAAAATGCTTACTAGCTTTTCTAATCAGGTGCATGCCTGGAATCCCAGTGATTTACAAGGCTGAGGCAGGAGGATCTCCAGTTGGAGGCCAGCCTCAGCAACTTAGTGCAACAACTTAATGAGATCCTGTCTCAGAATAAAAAATAAAAAGGAGTGGGGATGTAGCTCAGTGATAAACTGCCCCTGAGTTCAATCCTCTTTGTCCCCCCAAAAGTTATTAACTTTTCTATTAAAAAACAGAGCAATAATATCTGTTTAAAATCTATTTTAAGCCGGGCATAGTGGTCCCTGCCTATAATCCCAGCAGCTGAGGTAAGAGGATCTCAAATTCAAAGCCAGCCTCAGCAAATTAGCAAAGCCCTAAGCAATTTAGTGAGACTCTGTCTCAAAATAAACTGAGGATATGGCTCACCAGTTAAGCACCCCTGGGTTCAATCCCTGGTGCCCAAAACAAACAAACAAATAAATAAATATCAATTATAAATTTTAAGCTGTGCCACATACCTGTAATCAGGAGGCTGAGGCAGGAGGACCGCAAGTATTAAGGCCAGCCTTGGCAATTTGGTGAGATCCTGTTGAGAATAAAGTAAAAAGGACTAGAATTATAGCTCAGTAGTACAGCGCCCCTGGTTCAATCCCCAGTACCAAAAAAAAAAAAAAAAAAAAAAAATTGTGGTAAGTTGTTACAATTCAAGTTTTCACATTATTTTACAAATACCAAACCTGAAAATTCGCAACTAAACTTCCACTTCTGGATCATAAATGGTGTTCATTCGCTGCACATAGGCCAATTCTAAATAATTAAGCAGTATTGAGTAGAGTAAACAATGGAGGGTCTCTGCTGATAAGTGAAAGTGCTTTCCATGAGATTTCCCTCCTAACTAACATTTTACTTTGAGCTGTGTGCAAATATGATTTGAATACCATATTTATAGAGGAAATGAAACTTTTCAATTCTTTTGCTGCAAAAAAAAAAAAGTCTGGGCAAAGAAAAAACATCTAATTTGAATGTGACACTAAGTGCAAAGGCAGTGTGGCTGTTTGGTCTTGGTTGTTTAGCTCAGCTGTTTTATTCTGAGAAAAGTGCAGCTGCCTTTGGATGTCATCTGTTATTCAAGACTGTATTTGGGGTGTGAACATGGCAGCGCTGTTGGTGGCTGGTGGGGTCAGTGTCTTCTCTTGCTGCAGTGCCATTTCTTGGTCTTCCTTACATTTCAACATTGGCTATGCATGTTGCTTCCCTTCT
Organism: Geosciurus inauris; assembly: GCA_004024805.1. Taxonomy (NCBI): domain Eukaryota; kingdom Metazoa; phylum Chordata; class Mammalia; order Rodentia; family Sciuridae; genus Geosciurus; species Geosciurus inauris. Next base: position 64,538 of record PVHX01004374.1, read on the forward strand.
TTTTTTTTGGTACTGGAGATTGAACTCAGGGGCACTCGACCACTGAGCCACATCCCCAGCCCTATTTTGTGTTTTACGTAGAGACAGGGTCTCACTGATTTGCTTAGCACCTTGCTTTTGCTGAGGCTGGCTTTGAACTCGCGATTCTCCTGTCTCAGCCTCCCAAAGTGCTAGGATTACAGGCGTTCGCCACCACGCCCGGCTAGGTTGCTTCCCTTCTACTTTGCCTTTTTCTCCAGAATTCTGCTCCAAAGAGCAGCACTCCTGGTGGAAGTTTAAATTAGTTCTTTTATTTTTTTTATGAACTTTTTCTGGGGGGCGGGGGGTACCAGGGATTGAACCCAGGGCCACTCAAGCACTGAGCCACATCCCCAGCCCTTTTTTGTATTTTATTTAGAGACAGGGTCTCACTGAGTTACTTAGGGCCTTGCTAAGTTTGCTGAGGCTAGCTTTGAACTCATGAGCCTCCTGTCTCAGCCTCCCAAACCACTGGGATTACAGGCATTCACCATCACACCTGGTTTAAGAACAAGTTTTGAGAACCTACTCAAATTTAAAATGATATATCTGGATGAGACTAAGTTTGTCATTTTGAGGCACAAAAATGATATTGTGTTGTGATTATATTTTGAATAATTCTTTAAGTGATACCTACTGAAATATGTACAAATGAAAGATTATGATGTCTGAGATTTGCTTTCAAATAATCAAGGGGAGAGAAGAGAGAGAGCTGGTGGAAATAAAAGCAGGAGCCAGTAAAGTTGAAGGTGAGTGGATCATTATTAAAATTGGATAAAAAAGTGGGTGAGTGTTCATGATAGTGTTCTACTTTTTTATTTACTCGAGAATTTCCCCTAAAATCCACACCAGATACAGTGGCACATGCCTACAATCCCAGCGATTCAGGAGACTGAGGCAAGAGGACCACGAGTTCAAAGGTAGTCTCAGCAATTTAGTGAGGTCCTAAGCAACTTAGCGAGACCCTGTCTCAAAATAAAAAAATAGAAAGGAGGGCTGGGCGAATGCCGATCTATGATGGGGTAGGGGAAGCAGGTAGGGAAGAAGGAAGGAACTTTGGACTGGGCAGAGGGGAGTGAGTGGAGGGAAGGGGTGTGGGGGTGGGAAGAACAGTGGAATGAGACAGACATTATTACCCTATATACGTGTATGATTACACTAGTGGTGTGACTGCACCATATACAGCCAGAGGAATGAGAAGTTGTGCTCCATTTGTGTACAATATGTCAAAATGCATTCTACTATCACCTATAACTAATTAGAACAAATTTTAAAAAAGAAAGTAACCACTTTGAGACAAAAATGAGGGATGGGAATGTGGCTCAGTGGTTAAGCACCCTTGGGTTCAATCTCCAGTACAAAAAAAGAGAGAAAAAAAATAAAAAGACCCCAAAATGTCTAGATCCCTTGAGCCCTCAGATCCACATCTAGTGATCTAGCATAAAGAAACATTTAAACCCATGCTTATGCATTTACAAATAAAGACGTTTCCTATGACACTGTAATGGCAAGTAATTGCAGATGCCCTTCATGTCCAACAATGAGGAAATGGTTAAAATTGATTGTAATTCATTCCACTATTCTTAAAACCTCCCCACCCCAGCACAGAGTTAGTTAATATAGGATAAGGTTAACAAATATTAGAAGATATTACCTACGAAGACCCAAGAGGAAATTTCAAACTGAATGGAAGTCTGGCTGTTAGTTCATTGAGTGTGAGTTACTCAGCACAATACCAAGACCCCAAAAAGGGAGTAAATCATCTACTTGGAAATCTTGGGATAAATATGCCAGCAATCCTGATGACTCAGAGCAAGGGCGTGCAGACAAACATAGGGTGATGTCACCATTTCCTGCCCCAGGACGTCTCATGGAGGAGAGGCCTGTGGCAGGTATAGAAGATCAAAGCCTAGGCACATTACCTGCCTTCCCTTTATTCTCCCTTTACTCTAGGTTTAAACCTGAGGAATGTCCTTGTCACTCTGTTCTTCTTTGGTTTGGATGAAGCTTTTTCAAGAGTACAAAATACTTCCTCAAGGCCCTCCCATGTTCTGGGGTTGGTTCCTGTGTGTGGCAGCTCTGGTCCTCCATATTCCCCAAGGGACAGTCTGGCTTCCCTGCTATGCTAGTGGGTCCAGGCTGACCTTCCCTGCAACAGAGTCTACCTCAAAGAGAGCCCCAGAAGCCTTTAGATGAGCTGAAAGCCACCTTCACGGCCAGTCCCCTTGATTCCTCAACTCCAGGATTTGGAGTTTTCTGACCCTAGAAACAGGTATGCTGTTGTAGGAAGAGCCAGAGTTGAAATCAGAACATCTGGCTCTTTCTCCTACTAGCTACATTTCTGAGGAAAAACAAACCACTTCACCTTTCCCGAGCATTATTTTCCTCATCCATAAAATTAGAATAATAATAAGCACAATATAGAATTATTGGAAGTCAGGTGATACATGTTAAGGGGCCTGGGATAGAAACTAGTAGCATAGGAGATGTTAGTTATGTCTGAAAATTTTCCTGGTTTTCAAACACCTTGGCTGTGACCCCCAAACTTTACAAGATTGTATCTAATCACCTTACTTCATTTTGATCAGTATTTTTCATTTTGACCACTATTTTTCCAAAAATGGCCCCTTTCTGTTAATTTCAGCAACACTTACTGGCCTCTATTTATTGTGTTGTTTTTGCTTGTTGTGGTACTAGGAATAGAATCCAAAGCCTTACTCATGCTAGGCAAGTGCTCTACCACTGAGCTATATCCCAGCCCTTTGCATTTTTTTGTTTTGAGACAGGGTCTCCCTAAATTTGCTGAACTTAACAACCCACCTGCCTCAACCTCCCAAGTAGCTGAAATTACAGGTGTGCCATTCTGTTGTTATCTTTGATTACACGGTTGCATATAGTCGTGGTATATTGACTGCCTCATAAAGTAGTTACTGATTATGGAAAACAAACTGTGGATTTTTTTCAAAAAGACACTAGGCCCCTGCTTTTTATTAACCTTAAGTTCAGGAAGGTCCGACACAAAGATGCCAGCTTTTCAAGTGTTTGGCTCTTTTGGCTCAACTCTTCCCATTCACTGACCCACATGGACCAGGGAATATGACCCTTGCTAAGATCCAATTGTCACTGAGTCAAGGTCAGATTATTAATAACAGCTACATCCAAAATTTACCTCCAAGCTGGCATGGTGGCACACGCGTGCAATCCCAGCCATTCAGGGGGCTGAGGTAAGAGAATCCTATGTTCAAGGCCAGTCTCTGAGACTTAGCAAGATTCTGTCTCAAAATAAAAAACGAAAAGGGTTAGAGATGCAGCTCAGTGGTAGAGTGCCCCTGGGTTCAATCCCCAGTTATAAATAAATAAACTGTATCTTTAACTTTTCTCTTTTTTTTGGTCCTGGGGATTGAACTCAGGGGTACTCGACCACTGAGCCACATACTCAGCCCTATGTTGTGTTGTATATAGAGACAGGATTTCACCGAGTTGCTGAGGCTGGCTTTGAACTCACAATTCTCCTGTCTCAGCTTCCCAGAGTGCTGGGATTACAGGCATGTGCCACCTCACCCGGTTATATCTTTAACTTTTCAGTCTAGAGTTAATATTGTACTACTTCATATAAAATGTGGAAACTCTGTGACCATACAAGTCTTTCCACCATCTCCCTGCTTTTAGTTATGGTTGTCAAATGTATTACACTTTTGTTTAAAACCCCACAAGATAATGTTATCATCTTTGCTTTACACACTCAAAAAAATGTGAAGAAATTAGCAAGAGGGCTGAGGTTGTGGCTCAGTGGTAGAGTGCTCACCTAGCATGCGTGAGGCACTGGGTTCAATCCTCAGCACCACATAAATATAAAATAAAGGTATTGTGCCCACATACAACTAAAATATATACATATATACATATGTGTGTGTGTATGTGTGTGTGTGTGTATATATATATATATATAAATTAGCAAGAAAAATTACATTGGTAAAATTTATCTCTAATATTCTTAAAGGAAAATATTCTTAGTAAAATGCCTAGAAGATCTGAGCACTTTATATCTAACATTACAAGATTCAGTTCCTTCTTATTAACCCCAAGTATCTGGCTTAACTTTTTATTATCTTTAATTTTCAGTCTTTCAGAACTGGCTTATGTGATGCCATTACAGAATCATAAGCAGTTTTTAAAAAGCAGCACAACACAAAACATAAAACAAATTCCATTTGTTTCACTTTTAGTCAAAACATTAGCACTCTCAGTAATTTCATAGCAATCACATTGTCAAGGCAGGAAACTTAACACATCTTCAACAAAGAAATGTCTCACATTCTGATAAGTAAACCTTAAGGAGAGCAGTCTGTGAAGTTCCATTGGCCCTTTCAATTTTATAATACTAAGCTAACTTGGTGGATGTTTTTCCAACAACCAAGACATCTGAATCTTGATATATCTACAAGAATGCTACAATTATAAAACAACTTCTTCTTTCCCTCTCTTCCTCCTCCCCCTTCCTCCTCCTCTCCCCCTCCCCTTCCTTCTGCTCCTTCTTCTTCTTCTTGCTTTTTTTTGGTACCAAGGATTGAACCCAGGAGTGCTTAAACACTGCACCGCATCCCCAGCCCTTTTAATTTTTTATTTTGAAACAGGACCTCACTAATTTTCTGAGGCTGGCTTTGAATTTACAATTCTCCTGCCTCAACTTCCTGAGTCGCTGGGATTACAGGTGTGCACCACCATGTCTGGCCAATTATAAAACTTCCATCTTTACCCAAAATTTATGAACTTGGAACTTTTCCAACTCCTATTATAATAATAATAAGTGTAATTTGGTACTGCAATCCTATAACATCTTTGGTTTCCCAGCACCTTTTACAAGCCCTGTAGGAGGTGAGAAAGAAAAAGGATTTGCATCACTTATCCTGGCTGAATTGCCTAAGTTTTTATAGCTCAATAATTTGCCAGAAGTAGTGTAAGTGCTTGTGAATCTAGAACCCACGAACAATTGAAATTCAAACACAAATCAGTAATATTTTCAGCAAACTTACAGATCCTTCTGTGTTTGAGAGGAAGTTATTTGAGGTAGTTTCAGGTTTTTGTTTCTTGTTTTTTGTTTTTGTTTTGTTTTGTCTTTGCATTATTTTTGAGAGAGGGGAGAGAAGAAAAGCTTTCTCTGGAGAAACAAAGAACTTCTAATCTTCTGGCAGACATGTATATGGATCTGCACCATTGACATCTATATATTTTTTATTTTTGGTGCTAGGTATTGAACCCAGGGGCACTTTACCACTGAGCTACATCCCAGGTCTCATTTATTGATGGATTGATTGATTGGTTTTATTTTGAGATCATCTCACTAAGTTGCCTAGGGGCTTCTAAATTGCTGAGGTTGGCCTCAAACTAGCAATCCTCCTGCCTCAGGCTCCTCAGTGGCTGGGGTTACAGGCACGTACCACCATGCCAGGGCTTTGCCATCTGTAAACAAGTATCTAAGATTGGGATGAGATGGTTGACATGGAATGCTACTTCATGCCCTAAGGCCTTACAAAACTAAAACAAATAAAATACAGTCCCCCAAATATATGAAATATTAAGTACCAGAAGTTTGTTTTGTTTTGTGATGCTGGGTAGGCAAGTATTCTAACACTGAGCTACATCCCCAGACAATATTTTTATTTTTGTGAAAGCCATAGTCTTTATTTTAAACCTTAAGTTTCAAACAGTGCTTTTTAATAAAAAGGACTTTTTTTCCCCAATACAATTGAGCATGCTTTCCTTTAAAAGCAAAGTTCCAGTAGGATCCTGGTGCCCCATGACAGTAATTCCAGTGACTCTGGAGCCTAAGGCAGTAAAATGGCAAATTCAAGGCCAGCCTGGGCAACTGAGGGGGACCCTGTCCCAAAATAAAAAGTTAAAAGGGATGGAGATGTAGTTCAGTGGTAAAGTGCCCCTGCATTCAATCCTCAGTATGAAAAAATTAAAATTTCCACATTCCTTCAGCCACACAGAAAAACAGCAGTAATTTTTTTCTTTCTGGGTTTAGTGCCATAATGCAGATATTTCCCAAGATGGCTATGGGGACAAGACGCTGATCTAATTTACCATGTAGTGCTGTTTACTATGCAATATTTTTAAAGAATTGTGATTTCTTACATAAAATTTCCTACATAACCACAAAATATATTATTCTCTTTGTTCATATTAGAATCAAAGAATAAAAAATATTACTTCATAATTTTAAAAAAATCTTGTTCTTTACTTTTTTTTTTTCTTTTCTTTTTTTTTTTTGGTACGAGGGATTGAACTCAGGGGCACTCAACCATTGAGCCACATCCCCAGCCCTATGTTGTGTTTTATGTAGAGACAGGGTCTCACTGAGTTGCTTAGCGCCTCGCCATTGCTGAGGCTGGCTTTGAACTCGCGATTCTCCTGTCTCAGCCTCTCTAAGTGTTGGGATTATAGGCATGCGCTACCATGCCCGGCTCCAAAATCTTGTTCCTTTCAAATTCATAAGAAATTAATATATTTAGGAAGGTATATTAATTTAACTCCAAAGGATTTCAAAGTTGTGAGGGTCTGGTGGTGCAGGGCTATAATTCCAGCTTCTCAGGAGAATGGCAAGGTGAGAGTAGCCCAGGCAACTTAGTGAAACCCTGTCTCAAAAAATAAAAATAAAAAATAGGGCTGGGATTGTGGCTCAGTGGTAGAGCGCTTGCCTCGCATGCGTGAGGCACTGGGTTCAATCCTCAGCACCACATACAAATAAATAAAATAAAGATATTGTGTTTACCTACAACTAAAAAATATTAAAAAATAAAATAAATAAATAAAAGGCTGGGGATGTAGGTCTGTGGTGAAACCCTTTCCTAGCAGGCATTAGGCCCTGGGTTGAATCCTCAGTATCTTGGGGGGGAAAAAAAGGATTTCATAGGTGACCGTGAATGCTATTTTGTAGATTGATCCTTGTGCCTCCACTATTCAATAGTTATATTATCAAAAATATTTTGCAGTTTATAATATTCAAATTTTTAAATGTTCTTATATTGATTTCAAGGTGTTTTCTATTTTTTTTAAAAATATTTATTTTTTTAGTTGTAGGTGGACAGAATATATTTTATTTTTTGTGGTGCTGAGGATCGAACCCAGTGCCTCAAGCGTGCTAGGCAAGCATGCTACCACTGTGCCATAACCCCAGCACCAGGTGTTTTCTATTTTAACATAAAACAACAGCTTTTCAATAGCTTTCATGATTTTTTTTTTTTTTTTTTGGCATTGGAGATCAAAACCCAGGATGCTTCACCACTGAGCTATACCTTTAGTCCTTTTTATTTTTCATTTTGAGACAAGGTCTCACTAAGTTGCTTAGGGACTTGCCCTTGAGATCCTCCTGCATCAGCCACCCAAGTCGCTGGGATTACGGATAAGCACCCCAGCCCCAGACTCACTCATTCTCATGAGCTTATCTTCCTCTTTCTTTTCTCTTCCTCTTTATTTCTATTTCTGCTTCATTATTTTCTATCCAAAGTATTAATGCATATTGTTTTGGAAATATTTAGAAATACTATAAAAAGCATTTATAAATACTTATAAATCTTTGTATGAAAAATCAATAATTTAAATGCATTCTACTGTAATGTATAACTAATTAGAAAAAAATTAAAAATATAAAAAATTTCCTTTAAAAATATGAGAAAAAAAGTAAAAGAAAAATCAGTAATCCTATTTGTCTTCTTTCTGCCATGGTGCCACTCTTAGATACATCCGCAAGCAACCATTTTATCTGATCTTTGGCATTTACCTCCACATTTCCCCACAATATGCTTGCATTGCTGTCTTGACAGTTTTCCTGTTTGTGCACTACCTATCGTATGACCATTATGGAGTGTAAAGATTCAATTCCCTTTCCTACTCCCCTCCCTTCCCATACCAGCATGTGTTATTCTTACCTCCCTGTGAGACAGGTACAGTCATCTGGGATAGGAATCTCATTTGTATGATCATGTATATCCTATTTGGAGCTGCACCATGTAATAAACTAATTGACATTTATATTAATTTACATTTTTATGTAAATACATTGCTCTTTGAGCTCGACATAGAGTTTCTGTTGTATGTTGTTATGGTTACTTGTTTTCTCCGACACTTCAAATGTGTGAAGAAAACTCTTGGGAGCTCACAGGCAGGGCAAAGTCAAGTCTTGGGATGCATTTGAACTTCAGGCTATACCTTACCAAGCTCTGGTTTAGATCTTCTCAAAAAATGTTCAGGTATATCCAATATCCCTTTCCCTTTCATAGTCTTAGGGAAGATTTTCCCATAGACTTACAACTTGATCCAATGTGGACTGGTTGCACTTCTATACCTAGTGTATATCTGTCACCTTTAGCATGTCACCATTATCCTAAAGAGTCCCTTCACCTTTCATTTGTACAAGATTTTATTTCTAGTAACTTTTGGTTTACTCTCTTATTCTGAGAAAGTACAGACATCAATAGCTTTCTGAGAGGTAAAAAGGTAAATTTTTTTTGTACTAGGGATTGAACCCAGGGACACCTAACCACTGAGCCACATCCACAACATTTTTTTGTATTTTATTTAGAGACGGTCTCACCGAGTTGCTTAGAGCCTCACTAAATTGCTGAGGCTGGCTTTGAACTCACAATCCTCCTGCCTCCGGCTACCAAGCTGCTGGGATTATAGGCACACCCAGCCTTATAAAAAGGTAAAATTTTTGAGATCTTGCATGTCCAAAAAAACCTTATTCTTTTTTCACACTCAACTGACAGTGTGGTTGGGTATAAAATTCTAGATTAAAAATCATTTTTCTTCATAATACTAAGGGCATTTCTCCATTATCTTTTATATTCCAATGTCACTGATGAAAGTTTGTCACCTCCTTTTATGTGTGACTGTTTTTCCTTCTGGTAAGTACAGGAAATTTTGGGGGGACTCAGGATTTGAAATTTTCTGCTGATTTGGATCTATTTTACTCTGGTGTGCAAAGCATTCAGAGAGCCTTTCAATCTTCAAATCCACATCCTTTAGTTTTAAGGAATTTTCTTAAATTATTTTTGGTTCTTTTACTTTTGCTAATTTGGTGGCCCTTATTCAACCATGGGACATGGTCCTTCATGGGAAACATTTAAGGAATTCATTTGGAGGAAATATTATATTGAAGCTTTAAAATGTTGAAGTCAGTCTTCTAGAACTTCACACAGGAAGAGTTGCCATCACTTGGCTCTGTGGCATATCTTTGGAGGTGTCTGAGACAGTGGTGAGGAGCTGGACACTGTCATCATTACCATCTGTCAAAAGGGAGTACGATTCTATCTTTGCCAGCGGGCACAGAGTGACTTGGAAATTGGTCGTTTCATCAAAGAAGCTGTTGAATAGTTTTGGAGACTGGAAAATTCAAGATTAAGGCACTGGTGGATTTGACATCTGAGGGCTCACACAGTGGTTCACAGATGATGCCTTCTGACTGTGTCCTCACATGGTGGAGGGTACAATCTATTATTTTTTAATTGTGCCCTATGAGTCATTGTGCTGTGATGGAATACAATTAGGGGATAGGGATAACTGGGGATTGAACTCAGGCATGCCTTGCCACTGAGCTACATCCCTAATTCTTTTTTTTTTTTTTTTAATGAGACAGGGTCTCACTAAGTTGCTGAGGCTGTTCTCAAATTTGTAATCCTCCTGCCTCAGCCTCCCTAGTTGCTGAGATTATAGGTATGTGCCACTGTGCCTGGCTACAATTATTAATACATTGTTGAACCTTCATTTAAGGAAGCTGTCAAGTCATGTAGGTTGAGTTAATTAATTAAGATGGTAGAGATATCAGCAACGTGTTGAGGGAAAGCTAAGAAACAATTTTGCTCTAATGGAGGGATAGGGAGACTTAATGGCTGTCTTACTCCATTTTGGCTGCATAACAAAATACTGTTCAATAGACTGGGTGGCTTTTTAACCACAGAAATTCATTTTTCACAGTACTGGAGAGTAGAAATCTAAGATCAAGGCTCTGGCAGATTTGGTATCTGATTAGGGCCTCTCCTCAATTCATAAAATGCTAACTTCTGTGTACTCACATGATGGAAGAGGGAACAATCTCAATGTAGTTCCAATTCCAGAAGCACTTGATGTCAAAACTTCCTGAGATCTTTCAGGATTTGAAGGTTAAGAATTAGGTTAATTCTTGGCTTTCTCTACTACTAGTTTAGAAGTTAGTTACTTTCAGTTCTGCTCAACTTATTGCCACTTAAACTTATTTTTTTTTCAGCTTCCTTAAGTTCATTGGTCCTTCCCTTCTACTCTTCTCCTCAGAGGTCCATGCCTTGAATACACAAGCTATCTAAAGTCAGCTTTTTTGCTGTTCTGCTGTAACCAATAGACCTAATAAGAATAATTAGAAGAGGAAAAGTTTATTTGGGGGCTCACAGTTAAAGAGGTCTCAGTTCACAAATGGCCAGTTGCATTCCTCAGGGTCCCAGGTAAGACAGAACATCATGGCAGAAGGATGTGGAGGAGGAAAGCAGCTGAGAACACGGCACCAGGAAGCAGAAAGAGAGCTCTACTCAACAAGGACAAAATATATACCCAAAAGGCACACTCTGGGGAACCTGCCTCCTCCAACCACACCCTACCTGCCTATAGGTACCATCCAGTTAATCCCTATCAGGGGATTGATCAGGTTAAGACTCTCATATCCCAGTCATTTCACATCTTTGCTCTGTTGAATTGTCTCACATATGAGCCCTCCATTTCAGTAGGATTCTAGGAGGCTACTCAATTACATATGTATATAACTACCATCTTTACTTAGAAGTCTATGTGAGCTTCTTAACTTTACTATTCAACATACAGGTATGGTATCTATCTACAGGGATATATTATACACATACATTGCTTCTTTTTAAATCATTAGATAAAAATTGAGCTATCCACCAGATTCTAATAGGCAGAATGCACTTATGTGATCATATAAAAAATATACATGTCATGTACAGAGAGAGCATTCAAATGTCATTAGCTGCCAAATAGCATTAAGCTTTTACCTTCATATTCACGAACATGACCTCTTCCCCTGGCATGGTAGCACATTCCTATAATCCCAGCAATTTGGGTGGCTGAAGAGGAAGACCACAAGTTTGAGGACAACTTTTGTAACTTCACAAGGCCCTAAGCAACTTAGCAAGAGCTTGTCTCAAAATTAAAAATAAAAAGGGGTGGAGGTGTAGCTCAGTAGTAAAGAACCCCTGGGTTCAATCCCTAGTATAAGGGAAAAGAGAAAAAAAAGATTACCATTTTTACAACCCAAATACTTTCATGGAGTGAGACACATGCTGAGAGGGATAGATAAAATAAAGATTCCTGTTTTACAAAGAAAAATGAAAACTGCCGGGCGCAGTGACACATGCCTGTAATCCCAGCACATTGGGAGGCTGAGACAGGAGAATCGCCAGTTCAAAGGCAGCCTCAGAAACAGTGAGGTGCTAAGCAACTCAGTGAGACCCTGTCTCTACATAAAACACAAAATAGGGCTGGGGATGTGGCTCATTGGTTGAGTACCCCTGAGTTCAATTCTCAGTACAAAAAAAAAAAACCAAAAATTCCCGAGTTTTCATGTTATAAACTCTTTCAATAATACTTAGCTGTCATGTAATTATTTATTACGCCCTTATTTTTTTAATAGTTACTGTTAAAACACTTACTGAATTAATAGGTTTTGTCACCTATAACTCTGATATGAGTTAATTTAAAAATAAGTCTCCTACTGATTAGTTTCCTACTGTAGCAAGAATCTAACAAAGATCAATTCTGTTTACCTTCCAAGTAGAGACTAGATTTAGTAATGGAGAAGAAAGCCCTTCTTTGTTATGTTACAGCCCATGAGTTAATTCAGAAAGGTCTGGTAGGCTTTGTAGGAGATAGCAAAAGGAATCCAGCCAGATTTTGAAGAACATATTTATGTAGGCAGGTCAGTTCATGCTTCTCTAAGGACTCTCTAATTGGATGTCATGAAGTGATGCATTTTTTAAAAAAATATTTTCTTAGTTGTCAATGGATTTTATTTATTTATATGTGGTGCTGAGAACCGAACCCAGTGCCTCACACATGCTAGGTAAGTGCTCTACCACTGAGCTACAATCCCAGCCCGAAGTGATGCATTTGATGTAAGCTGTGACACAGAATGAAATGACAATATGAACCAACCAGTGGGAAAACTAAAAACTAACTGAAGATAGTTAACACTCAAAGCATTACTTACTCGAAGTCAAGCCACATAATTGCATTCTGGCCAATTGGAAACTGGTGTATTGCTCAAGTTTCGTTTAATTGCTGTGGCTTGTTTACAAGGAAACAGTCAGAATATGTTTGAACCCAGATAATCACTAAGTGGACATAACAATGGTCAGCAATTAAATTAGTTGCAGCTTGGAAAAATCTGTTAAGAGCAGTTGTCTTTCAAAAAGTGTTTTCCCTTGAAAACTAGCAACCTTTAAAATTACACAGGACATTCATTACATGTTTGCTTGCACTATAATCCCAGTTTCTCATTCACACACCTTATCAAAACTCCAACACCAAGGCTATATCAGCAGAAGGCAAAGAGGAAATTTAGCAAACATTAGATGTATTCCATGGCTGCAGTGCCTTACTTAAGCCAATTCACACAGCAGAAGAATGTAATTGACATGTTTTTTATTAGCCAATAAGAGCAGCAATACAAACGCACCCCAAGTAGGTGGAGAATCTTCCAAGGAAATGGCAATGGCTCCTTCCAAGTCATTGACAATCTGAGGAGGAAAAACAGAATTTCCAACAAAACTTGGGAAAATAATTTAAACACTAAAGCGTCGTATGTCTCCAAAAGCAAAAATGTTCCAATGAGCCGTGGCCAATAAAGACTGAAGGTCTGTCTGAACTGAGTTTTTAGCAGACAAGGATTTGAACAGGTAGGTGGCAAGAGAGGCAAGAGCCTACAGAGGGAGTTGGGGAGAATAGTTCAGAAAAATACCTGAAAACAGCTTTACTTTATAATCTGGGGTAAAGTGGTATAGAAGTATAAGGAAATTGAATACAATAAAATGCTGGGTACCAAAGCAAAATGGAAGTTTGTATTCACAAGAAATTTTGATTCATCCAGTTGACAATGTATCCGTTGACTGATACATCCCTGATTCATCTTTCTGGACATAGAAAGTTGTCCTTACTTCAAGAAACTTGAGGCTGGGCCTGGTGGCACCTGCCTGTAATCCTAGCAGCTCAGGAGGCTGTGTGGCAGGATGATCTCAAGTTCAAAGGCAGCCTCAGCAACTTAGAGAGGCTCTGAGCAACTCAGGGAGACCCTGTGTCTAAATAAAAATCCTAGCAGCTCAGGAGGCTCAGGCAGGAGGACTGTGAATTCACAGCCAGCCTCAGTAACAGTGAAGCACTAAGCAACTCAGTGAGACCCTGTCTCTAAATAAAATACAAAAAAGGGCTGGGGATGTGGCTCAGTGGTTGAGTGCCCCTGAGTTCAATCCCCAGTACAACCCCGCCCCCCCAAAGATGTTTGAGAAGCTTTAGATTTACAGAATTATATCAGATGCTGTGATGAACACCTGTAATCCCAGCAATTCAGGAGGCTGAGGCAAGAGGATCTCAAGTTTGAGGCCAGCTTCAGCAACTTACACTGTTTCAAAGAAAAAACAAAACAAAACAAAACCAAAACCTGGGTTTGTAGCTCAATGATAAAGCATCCTTGGTTTCAATCCCCAGCATCAAATACATATATACAGAATTATTGCAAAGATAATAAAATTCCTCTAACTCCACCCACAGCTTTCCCATTAACAGTGTACATTAGTATATGTCACAATAATTGAATTGGTATTGATACATAACTAAATCCCATACTGTATTCAAGTTTCCTGTTTTCTTTACTGCTCTATTATATTTAGTCATCATGTCTCCTTAAGCTTCTCTTGACAGTAATAGCTTCAGATTTTTACTTTTCATGACCTTGACAGTTTTGAGTACCGTTCAGGCATCTTGGAGAATGCCTCTCATGATTATACTGAGCTTATGTGTTCTGAAGAGGAAGACCACAGAGGCAAAATTCCATTTTCACCACATCATATCAAGGGTACACATTATCAGTGTAACTTATCACTGTTGATGTGGACCTTGATCACCTGACTAAGGCAGTGTTGACAGATTTCTCCACTGTAAAAAGTCCCTCCTTTTTCCTTCCTTTTCATATAGCACTCTATGGAAGGAAATCATCACATGCAAACTGCACTTTCAGAGTAAGGAGCTGGGCTCCACTTTTGGAAGGTGGAGCAAAAATGGTTTGGAATTATTCTGCAGATTTTGTCTCCTGTTCAATCACTTGTATAAGAATAGACACAGGGATATTTTATACCTTATGTGATGACCAGTCTGTTTTGTAGCTTTAACATAGTCCTAGCATTTTAGGTTATTTTTAATCAATTCCTTACTTTCTGGCATTGTAAGATATTCTAGGATGTCTTGTCTATTTCCCAACTCACACCTACAATCAGCCATTTCTCTAAGGCATCCCAGTTCCTTTCATTGCTACTGGACCTGGACCGGGGTGTAGCTCAGAGGGAGTGCCTGCTTAGCATGCCCAAGGCCCTAGGTTTGATCTCCAGCACCAAAAGAAAGAAGGGAAGGGAGAAAGGGGAAAAATATAAATTTTTAACAATCTCCTTAAAGGAAAAAGGAAAGTTAGAACTCAACTCTTGTTTGCCCCAAATCATAAAATCTAGCTAGCACATGAAAGCTTACCCTACAGTGTTTTCAACTAATGATGCTGAAAGGGTCAATGCATTATGTGAGGTGGTCAGGTAAGTATTCATGAAACCTGACTCCCTTGGTATTTCAAATTATACTTTAAAATAAATCCCTCCTTACACAGCCTCAAGGTAGGTATTGACTCAACGTAGTTTTTTTTTCTTTTAGTATGGGGATTGAATCCTGGGGTGCTTTAGCACTGCGCGTCATTGCCATTCTTTTATTTTTTGAGACAGAGTCTCCCTAAGTTGAATAGGGACTCACCTGCCAAGTTGCCCAGGCTGGCCTTGAACTTGGGATCCTACTGCCAGCCTGAATCACTAGGATTACAGGTGTGCACCACTATGCCGGGCCTCAATGGGGTTTTTCTAAAAATGCCCCAACAATTAGTATTTCATTAACTGCCCTGATCAGACCCTTTCAAATAAGGAGTTTTAGGAATGGAATCTGCTAATTATCCTTGCTATATCAGGTAAAGAAGAAAAGCACAAAATGAATCTTTTAGGCACTTTTTATTTTCCAAAAAAAATTGTCGTTAATATATAAACATTTCATTCTCTCAAAAAATTCTACAACTATACAGCTGTTTGCTCCATTATTTGCATAGGAAATGACCACAATACAAAAATAAGAGGGAAAAAGAAGCAAAACAGCAACTGATTTATGCTTTTCATGTAGGTATGTCTCCACGTATAAACATTTTGAAGCCTCTTACAAAATTATTTACACCGTTTGTCATCTATTTACATGTTAAGAGCAACTTTTCTAACAAACAAAACTATAACTTATCAAGTTATGAAAATTGTCTTCTAAAAAAACTTACTATATTACCACAAAATAAATAAAGATAAACAATATTTTAAAAACAAAATTAAAATTTCATTTCAATTAAGACCCCTTTTGGCATTTTGCTTATTATTCTGCCCTTTGGTTAACAGCATCAGCATCACATTACTATTTTATATTGCATATATGTAGCACTTGCTTCCTTTAAGTTTTCAACATATCATTGATATTTAAAGGCAGACACTGAGTCAGTATTAACAACAGATTAACTAAACTGCACTGTAATTTAGATAAAATTACTGTGTCTCACTGTATATTACATGCAAAATCCACATAAATTGTCATTTAACCAACAGTACTGCACGAGCAAACACCTTGGTATATGAAAACTGCATCATAAATTCAACGTTTCCATACATGAAAACTGCATCATAAGTTCAACATCGCCATGTGAAAACTACATTAAGTCCTTCCTTTAAAAAATGATACTGTTTAGCTTATTGTAAGAGGTTTAACTTTTGTATATTGTAACTATCTTTAAGCTCTTCAGTTTACAATTCATAAAAAAAATCTTTCGTATTTAAAATAAACGATCCTATTTTAATCAGTGCATGAAATTTGCTTTTCCTAAAAGTTCATTAGAATGATTATTCCTTCCCCCTAAGAAATGAATTTGGTAACGTTTTGAGAGGTATCTTATCACAAATTCTAACTGTAAATGTAT
This sequence comes from Geosciurus inauris, assembly GCA_004024805.1. NCBI lineage: Eukaryota > Metazoa > Chordata > Mammalia > Rodentia > Sciuridae > Geosciurus > Geosciurus inauris. The sequence continues at coordinate 80,853 of PVHX01004374.1, forward strand.
TTGTTTATTTTCAAAAGAAGTATGATTTTTCCCAAAAGAATCCTAAAAAACTTGTAATAAACCTATAAAGCTGATTTGCATATTTACAAAATTTTGAATAGCAAATATAGGCAACTCATTAAAAAAAAAAAAACACGCATTTGTTCAATGGCTATTTGTGAATTGCCAGGTACAGTGTGTACCTCTAAGGGATTACCTAATAATGACACAAATGATGTCCGTCAAGTAAAATCTTGACATACAAGCCATCTTTCTTCCTGGTACCTGCCAAGTGACTTGTTCACTAACCACTGTCATGTTAAACTATGGTGCCTGGGTAAAAACACCGCGCACACCCCCTCCACCCCCAACCTGCCCACGTCAGATGTGGCTGCCTGTCATGAGATGAAATCTGCTCGAGTAAAGCCGTGTACATTACAGCAAGCATTCCAGATTCTTAAAATGACCAAACACTTTGGTATTAATACAATGTATTCCCTGTTTTCTCAAATATACAAAATATACATTTCCAGTTTTTTTGTTTTGTTTTCTTTCTTTTTTCTTTTCTTTTCTTTTTTTTTATATGAATAGTAAAGTTTGTAGTTTAAAAGGTTGCCAAACAGACTAGAGAGCAGTGGAGAGCGTTGCACGGCGGCTCAGTTCTGGTGCCTCTTCATGTGCAGGGCCAGGTGGTCCGAGCGCGAGAAGCTGCGGTTGCACACCCCGCACTGGAACGGCTTGGCGCCCGTGTGCTTCCGGTAGTGGCGGGTCAGCTCATCCGACCGCGCGAACCTCCAGTCGCAGCCCTCCCAGGTGCACTTGTACGGCTTTTCACCTGTGACAACCAACAAACAGGGTGAGGTGGCCTGCTCGGAGGACAAACGTAGATAACACCTGAGAGAGAGTTTTTTTAACCATGGGCCAAGCACAGGAAGAAAGGCTCATGAATTCCATTATGAACTGAATAAATATTATAGTCCCTCAAAGCAACCCAGTGAAGTCATTTTACAGAATGAGATTTCACCTGTAATTCTACACAGAAAGAAGTATTTTGCCGGCTCTTGAAAAACCAAAGGCCAAATTTAGCCACATGCAAAATGCATCAGTGCCTTTATTTCTATGTACTCTTGCACATATCAATCCATGAAGTTGATTAGATTGAGCCTGAATAGCCTTATCACTGTGCAAATAAGGTTTCTACGCAAACTAACCCAAACTAAATTACTGTAGGACTTAATGGCTACACGATGGGTGAGGGAGAACGAACTTTTACAGCTATTCAAGAGGGAGCTGCTCAAATCACCTTCAAGATTAATTTCTTGTACCACAATTCCTTTGCTTGAAACTGCTCTGCAATGTCTGAATTAAGCTGCCTGAAGCTTTCAGCACATAACCTATGGCCTCTATAATGGACTATTGAGGTATCCTAACTAAAATCTCCTTTGATTCACATGAGCACACACATTCACAACCCCCTTTTTCAGAGTGAAGGGAAACAAAGTTAAAACATTTTTTTGGGGGGGGGTACTGGGGATTGAACTCAGGGGTACTCGACCACTGAGCCACATCCCCAGCCCTATTTTGTGTTTTATGTAGTAGAGACAGGGTCTCACTGAGTCGCATAGCACCTCGCCATTGCTGAGACTGGCTTTGAACTCGCGATTCTCCTGTCTCAGCCTCCGTAAGTGCTAGGATTACAGGCTTGAGCCCACGCCCGGCTCAAAGTTAAAACATTTTTAAAGTTGAATGATTTTCAGTCTTTATGCATCTGATATTTAATAAATGTCTTAGCCAGATCCCTAAGTCAGGTACTGATAAGTTCACACAGGTACAGGCTCAGGCCATGAAAGAACCATAACAATTCTAACATTTGCTGGTGTGCATGTAATTTTCTTCATTAAGAAATATTTATTAATTTTTCTTTGCACCAAAAAAGTTACCATAAACAATTTGTCAAGTGTCTTCTATTCCAGTCACTGTGCTGATGCTTGGGATACAACAATGAACAAAACAAAAATGCATGGCCTCATGGGAGCTTACATGAGCGATTCATGACAAGTCCCTGATCAAATCTTCCTGTTTTGGGCTGGGGCTGTAGCTCAGCGGTAGAGCGCTTGCCTAGCATGCATGAAGCCCTGGGTTCGATCCTCAGCACCACATATAAATAATAAATGAATAAAATAAAGATCCATCAACAACTAAAAAAAAAACATTAAAAAAAAGATCTTCCTGTTTTCACAGCTCTCCACTTGGAATACTGAATTGATGCTTGAGCCCTGCCCACCTGCAACTTGTATTATTCTTAATGTTCTCCCAATTTTGCTAGCTGCTTTACTTTCAAAACTATGGGTAATGCAATATTTTGTTTGTTTTTGATACTGGGGATTGAACCCAGGGGCGCTTTACCACTGACCTACATCCTCAGTTTTATTTTTTATTTATTGAAAAAATGTCTCCCTAAATTGCTGAGGCTGACCTCAAACTTGGGATCCTCTTGCTTCAGCCTCCTAAATCATTAGGATTCCAGGTATGCTCCACCGCACCCAGCTTATAATGCAGTTTTAATTCACTGTTTTAGAATTAATCTTATTTAAGTTCATGTATACACATGAGACAAATTTGCATATTACTGTTGGCATACTTTATTTGGGCACCTTTTCACTTTAAAAAATGTTTTCTTCTGAAAAGGAGAAAAACCTCAAAGTTGCTTTGAACATTCAGCAAACTTTTTGCCTAATTTAGCAGTATCATATTCAGAAAGTTGTAGGAATATCCAACTAAATCTAAATTTTAATCTTAATCCAAATTTGAAGACATTGTCCAGTCAACGCCTATAATCCCATCAACTAGAGAGGCTGAGGTAGAAGGATTGAAAATTCAAGACCAGCCTCAGCAACTTAGGGAGCCCCTCTTAAAAATAAAAATAAAAAAAAATTTAAAAGGACTGGGAATGTTGCTCAGAAGTAAAAATACTGTCTGGGTTCAATTCCTAGTACCAAAAAAGATCGTCCCATCTGATGAGGTTTCTACAGCTTGTGAGGTTAATGGTTAGTGTATTTCAACTTTTCTAATAACCACTGACTCTTAAATAAATTCTACAGGATAAAGAAGGGCCACATGAAATTGGTCATAATTATTTCCCACAAGATTCCACCTTGGCTTCCTATAATATGCATTCACAGCTACTTTCCTCTCCCCATCTTTTGGCTCTGACCTAATGCACACTTATTTATATTTAATTCCCTTCTTGGTTCCTATCATCCCATTTAAAAAATATACATCTCAATTCTGGATGCTGTTTCTCATAGTAGATTCTCTTCTCCCCCTTTTAAAAAACTGATTATACTATACATATTCATACTTGTATACTGCATAACAATATTACTTGGCCAATATCATTCCCTAGTACCTCACAGTAAATTCCAACTAGAAATGTAAGCAAATACACTCAAAACTTTTAAGCAGCATATTCACTCTTGCTGACATTCACATATAAGCTGTTTGATATGTAGAAGCATTTTAGTACCAGTGGCAAATGCAACTTTTATTTGTGGATGTAAATCAAACGGAAGAAACAACTTTGCACAGCAGTGTTTGGTTTTGTTCCTCATGAAAACAAATCACAGAAACAAACATACTGGTTAAATAAAAATATTTCTGATGTCTAAGGCGAGGCAACAACTTCCTACAGAGTCCTAATTTTAAAAGAAATCATTCTAGTCTTTTGAATTTAATAACTAAATAGCAGGAGAACTGAATTCAGTTTATTTAAGAAACAAGGGACACTAGACTCTCTTTGTTCACTGTTTTTATTGGCTACAAAGCAATAAACTGCACCAGTATTTTTTAAAGTTTACCTTACTGATTGGTCAAAATACAGTAGCCATTAAAGTTCCTAAAACATTGGGGTTTTGCTCTCAATTTATGAACATCTATAGATTATCCAGCCAAGAATACTAGCAGTGTCTGGAACAGTAGTTATTGGGGCCAAGTCTTACTATAAAAGCAAGGATAACTATTCCCCACTTGGGGCAGTTTCTATGGGATTTGTTCAAGTGTCAACACTGTTCAAGCAAAACATCGTAGAGGAAGCTGGTACCCAATTTCTGGCCAAACAGCAGACTCGAGCCTTTCTTCCTCAGCCAGAAACACTATGCACAGTACTTCTGGGAAACCAAACTGACTTCCTTCAAGTTATATTTCAACAGGATAGAGCTTTCAAAAGTTTAATTGGATTTTTACAGAATCTCTTTCCAATACCACCAATTTAAAATATTTAGTTAAGCTCTTTCAACATCAACTGTATTTTTTAAGTTCTCCTGCTGTTAATGTGAAACTTTCCAAAGGCAAAGAAAAAAAGTGACAAATTTGTACAACATGGAAAACAATCTCCGACTTTATCTCAAAGTATTCATTTTCTTATGATAGGAACAGCTTGCTAAAAGTCACTAATCTTTGCGGGGGGAAAAGTCCAAGTTAACATGTATACTATCCATACTGATAGTCATAAAGGTATTTTATTAAAATGTTAAGCAGAAACGTTACCAGCAAAAGGGAAGAGAGAGCAGATATAAAATGTGCACTGGGCACATCCTCCAGAGCTAGGTTCTCACTACCTCCCTTAATCCTTGCAATAACCCAGGAGTTAGAAGCAAACTGATGAGTTCCACATTAAGAATCCTGGCCTGCCACTTTTCCTTAATGTCCCACTTAAATCTTCCATTAGCAAACACTAATACACTCTCTTTGAATGATGCAAGAAATATATACATATTGTTCAAATTTATTTAGATTCTGAAACCACTCATGAAGGGTAAGGAATAGCTTAATGGACTTCCACCAGCCCTTAAACTCAAATGGTCTGAAGCCCAGGCACACCCAAACAGGGCCAGCCCTCTGTAAAGATCCACCTTTCTGGGCCTTTTGGGTCCTAAAAACTGTTCCAGCACAGTATGGGCAGTCCCCAAACATTACTAATGAGTATTCCTCTCTTCCAGACTAGGTGAATTTCAGTGGTTTAGCAGAATGTTTGTGAAGTATTCGAAAAATCTTCAGCAAGAAACTAAAACAGTATCTATTTTTTTCCTCTGATGAACTGATTTAAAAAAAAATGACTTTTGAACCTATCACAATGGAACAGGAGGTTTCTCTGCTCTGCTGAACATATTCAATAGACCCATACTAAGGCCTTTCTCTAGAATGTTCTACATAGATTCCTTTAACAAAAGAAAAAAATCACAGAAGGAAATATTTCTCTTAGAATAGTTACGTCAGGTAACTTTTAAAAGTTTACTATAGCAAATTTGAACATCTGTTTCCTTCCTAATAATTAAAATCTAATCAATGGTAGTTTGATTAGATTTTAATAAAATCTAAAAACCATCAGAATTTAAGACAGTATTTATTTTTAAAAAGTATGGCCTATACTAAATGCCTTGCAAAACACAAATAGTACATGGTCTCTGGCCTCAACAAACTTAGATTTTTTTTTCTCATCATCACAGACTTAGGGAATTGAGACTCTGAAACAGACTCAATATCAGATTTGCTTTTAATAATTAAAAAGGGAAAAAACAAAGCATTGAAAAAATTCATGGGAAAATATATTTTGATAGCTGAGAAAACTGATTGAGGTAGGATGATTTTAGCTCACTAACTCATGTTATATAACCTATACCAGTAATTTTCCACTTAAAAATTTTATTAGAGCTCACTGCAGATCTTCTATACTTGGAGCACAGAAAGGTTCGTTTTAGATGCATCTATTAGACACAGTGCCCTGTCAGCAATGGGCCCACTTTAAGGAAACAAAAAGGATATATCAAAACATTCCTTTTAATCACAAGAGTTTATCACTTGAAAATCCAATTCATCTTCCCCTTCTAGAAAACATCTGACAGCTCATGAGAGATCACTCCACTTTTACATATCTCAGTCAACTAAATTTATTTTGACTGGGCTATGAATGTAGCTCAATGGTAGTGTGTGTTCAGCAATACACAGGACCCCGGGTTTAATCCTCCAGATCAAAAAAATTTTTCTTTTTTGAGCCACTGATTGCACTTGCTCATCTATTGCTTTATGAAGGCCTTGTTTGAATAGCTGTTCTGCCTTCTTGATAGCTGTTTAAAGCTCTGCAGAGGCAGAGACCTCTCCAACTTACGCTGTGATGCCACAGTTTTCCCAATGCCTCTCTGAAACAATCTTGTGTTTGGCCAAACTCTGACCAGCAGATATTTCCAAAATAATAAAGAGGGAAGAAGGCATAGGAGGCTAGGGTGAGGCTGTCAGTTTCTAACTTTTTTTCTTAACAAAATTAGAGAAAAGCTGGGTTTTAACCTGGCCTGTGACCAAGGGTAATCTGATTAAATGTATATTTAGGTGAGAATCATGCTTGAGTCTCTTCAAGAGAAAATATTTATCCATTCTGAAGCTGTATAGGGATAAAGTCTATGTAAAATTTCACAGAATGGACTAGACCTGAGAAAAATTATGAAGTTCTGAGGCCCCTAGTTCTTGTAAAGGACAGCAAGGGATCTCCTCTTTTACAGGGGCAGGGCAAAGGGATCTGGCCAGGTAGTGGATGAGATAGCACACACATGGAACCCTAGCTACTCGGGAGGCCGAGGCCAGAGGAGTGCTGATTTTGAGGCCAGCCTGAGCAGCATAGCACAAAAGGATCAGAAGGGAACACTCTCTCTTGCCACCATCCATTTGTCAAGCAGGATCAGTCTCCTGGCTCCCAAACTACTATTACTTCTCAGCATCCTCAACAAATACAAGCAAGAACATCTCTCATCATTTATAGGGTCATTGAAATAAAATACCAATTCTTGAGCCTCCTGAAAACAAGACAACACCCAATCCTCCCTAACCTCAGGGGAAACAAGATTACCTTTCTTCACCATTTTAGGCAGGTTTATCTGTCTTCGAGTACACACCCACCACAGAAATGAATTAATCCAGACTTTGGTACCAGAAGATCTCAGAAATGACTATCTCCCAAATTAACATGTGAATTACAACTCCAACAGAGAATAGGAGGAATGCAGTCTTTGAATCACCTCTTTAAAAAGCCCCCTATTCCTGCTGTTGGGCAGAACAGTAGCCTTTGGTATACAAGTCCCTTTTGTTTCTCCTTTGCTAGCAAAGCAATTTTTTTTCCTTTTTCTCAAAAACAACACTCACGATTCATGATCTTTGTAATAAGAGCCCAAATTAACTTAAAGTGAAAAGTCTATGAAATATTTTTACCTTTTTTTAAACCTGAATAGAAAATAAACCTGTATTTTCATTTTCCGTAGCACAGAATGAGTACTAGCTATCTTTTCCTTTATTTGCAGTTGACACAATTATCCCTGACCAGTGGATTCCACCCTGCTCTTAAAGGTGTGCCTTTTAATAAAGTAGCCAAGCTAATGTATTCTTCTGCATAGATGTTTTTAAGAAAAGTTACCTACTGTGCACTTCTAAAACAATAACTAACTGGAGTTGTTAGAGATCCTTTAAAGTAAATAATACAGGCTGCCAGTACAAAAACGATACTTCTACTCAAGTAGGGCATTACTGTTTCTTCACCAGAAAAGATGTAGGTCATCAAGTAAACAGCTACTACATTCTATAGAACTAAAAATATCTGCCAAAGCAAAATTCTTGATCAAATTATTACTAAAAAAAAAAAATCCTACCACTAACCAAAAAACAAAAAACCAAAACAGCTCTCCATTCTTTGACTGTCACAGGTGGCTATTTCCATCGATTTCAACAATTCTATTTAATCTACTTATGAACTATCTTCTCTCACTCCTTTAAAAACAAGAGTAAGAAGAGATTATTCGTCTTTGGATTCTCCGCAAAAACCAGTCAAATGTTTGCTGGATCAAATTATTCTTCTTAACCTTTGATAAGCTTTATCATCTCGAAACAATGTTTAATCAACTTCCTATGTAAATGTTTTTCAGATGAAAGAACCAGTCCTAGAAGCAAAGTTTAATCTTCCCAGTGAGTCACTGAAAAGAAATTGTTTCTAAGCTTTCAAGCTCATAAATACCTCTTCAGGGTCTGAACCAGCAAGTCTCTTAAGGCTCAATTTTTTTTAGCATAAGCCGGAAATTGTCAATATAGAAAATAAAATTCAAAGCTGCAAGTGAAAATAAAATCTTAAAAATAATTTAAGGAATAGGGGACTAGTAATACCTAACACTAAAGGCTAAATGTGATGATGCTTTTTCTTGCAGCTATTAGACTAAAAAAAATAAAAAATAAATCACTGGGCACTAAATCTCATCCTATAAAATATTTTCCCCCATGTTATTTCTCCCAATAAAATAGATTAAACATCTAACTAATACTGATCTATTCTGGATCTAAATTATATGTTCTCCATCCATTAAGGCCTGAAATAAAATCCTTTCTACAGTTAAAAAATAAAAGAGCTTTTCACTCCTTTTCCACCAAAAAAAAAAAAAAAAAGTAATTTCTGTTCAGAATATAATGTTCCTTTCAATGGAGTAGTGCTTGTACTGAAAACATCTTTGTTGTCTACATTACCAGTGTTTTAAAATCAAAATGTATACCCAATGGCGCCAAGTACTAGACTTTACATCTAAAGAAACTAAAATTAAAATTTCAAGTACAGCTGGGAATGGTGTAGACCTCTAATCCCAGAGACTCTTGAGGCTAAGGCAGGAGGATCACAAGTTCAAAGCCAGCCCCAGCAATTTAGAGAGACCCTCAGCAACTTAGCAAGACCCTGGATCAAAATAAAAGAGCTGGGGATGTTGTTCAGTGGTCAAGTGTCCCTGGGTTCAATTCCCACTACCAAAAAACTAAATTTCAAGTCTACTACATTATGATTTTTAAAACATATACAGTAACATCTTACTTTTAAATATCATTAAGAAATAGATGGGCACAGTGAATGTTTGTAACCCCCAGCTCAAAGAGAGGAGGAGAAAGGAAGGAAGAAGGAAGAAAAGCGAAACAAGGGAGAACATAGGAATTGACCCCCTTTACAAGGAGGTTTGGGCTAAAAGAGACCTAATGCAGAATTCTTTCTTAAACAGAGAATCTTGAATACAACACTTTGCTTAGCGTCCATTTTGTGTTCCTATGCTATTTATATGTTTCCATTTTCTTTTTTTGTGGGAGTTATGTCAAATCGTCCTTTTCCTGTCAACCTGTGGAACTAGTCCTGGTCTGAGTGACGCTTGCGCTAAGGGTGTGGTATTCCTCAGACTTTTCTCTCTACAACAGCTAATCTTCTGCCCTGTCCCAGAAAGATGAGGCTGAAAGTAATCTTAAATTTCAATATGAAATTAAGGAAAAGGTGCTGGGGCAGCTCAATGGTTAGAACGCCTCCCTATCATGCATGAGGTCCCTGGGTTCAATCTCTAGCACCAAAACAAAACAAAAAACCCTCGAACTATAAGCTCTTTGATTAAGATAGTTTATCAGTCATAGTGATTTAAAAGGGCTGATTGATAAGTGAATCTTTTTTTTTTTTAAGGTGCTTGAGAACAAATTTAGAATGAGGGTAACAGGAATAGCCCCTTGTATATATCACAAAACACACAAATTTCTGCAGAATGTTCATTTAAATGCTGTTAAAAGTACAAATATTTAGATTGAGAAACACACTACTTATTGACACTGTTGCCTAGAAGCAGCCATAACTATTTCTAACCAGAAGCATGATAACCATGTATACATACACAAACACCTACTTACTCACACAAAGAATGCCTCTATAGGCCTGTTAGTGTGCTGTCTTATGTATATATGGATACCAATGAAATATAATGGTTCCCTAGAAAAAAGGCAATTTATATTTTGGGTATTTTGTTTGACCACACAAATAAGTTATACTATTTAAGTATGCATTATCTGTATTATTTAAGTATGCATTCCTAATAAAGAAATCAAAGCACATGAACTTGAACTTAGAAGACTTGAATGTTATGGTATTTGTGATTCAAGAAACGGGTTTATCTGTTACTCTTTCATCTCAAATTAAGGGGGAAAAAATCTGTTTTGGAAAGACTCTTTGCTCAGGTTCAATTTACAACCCAAGTTAAAGTCCAAAATAAGTAACTAACAGAACTCAGATGCAGATTGTTTTAATTGCCTAAAATTATTTTAAAAACAGTTAACTTGACATTTTAAAGCAATTACAATTCTTTTTCCAAAGAAATGCTAGGGTTCTTTGCATTCTGCCTGCAAAACAGCAACCATTTAAACAATAATTTCTATTATGTCATCAAATACAGATCAACATTACCATATAGTTCTTAAAGTCCCCTAAAAAATTGCCCACATGGAAGCAAGGGGCACAGAAAGAAATCCTAACAAGCAATTAAATGAGGGAAGTTATTTAGGAGGGAAAACAAAACCAAACCAAACCTGTTTCATCTACCTAGGCCTTAAAAGGAAAAAGAAAAAAAAAAAGGCAAAAACAAGCTTCGGCTGGCTCCAGATACATTCACTGAAAAACAACTGGTTGGGTAGGAAGGATGCAACAAGAGCACACAGGTAATTTTAAAAGGCATTGTCTAGAAACGAGAAACGAGGAGAAAACAACCTCAATGCTCTATGATTACCCAAGAACGGGTTTAGCCAGATGAACTAGTCTGGTAAAACCCTCCCCAAGGCATTTGAAAGACTATCAAACAAAACTTTATTAAACTGGATTACAGGGTCTTACTCATTAGATGTTGAAGGCCACAATGTTTATGATCAGGTGAAAAAGTTGATGCATGGGACCCAAACTAGGCCTAGGTCCTCTTTTTAGTTTGTTTTTATTAGGGCAAGCATTGTTAAGACAACCCACTATTAAATTTCTTTGCCAGCAGGTCAAGTTCCAGAATCCCAGGTACAAGCATTCAGAGCACTAAACCCTGACAGAGGTTGAAGGCTATTTAGATATGGCCTGACTACCTCCCTGCAATAAGCAGTTGATTACATCGTTATATGTGATTATGTTCTTCTTTATTAGTAGACTTTAACCCCATGAAAATGTATTCCCTCCTTCCTATCTCCAGTTTCAAGGACTTCCAAGAGAAAAAAAGCAACAGTTCAAATGTTTCTAAGTTATTTCCACCTCCTCTTAAAGTGTCAGGTAAAACCCTATGTTAAATGTTTCCTTAACAGAGCACATAAAAGGATATTTTATTATTTCTGTACTGAATATTTTCCTGGCACTTATCATCTGTACTTTGAAGAATTTAGGTTGCCATCTTTTTATATGCTTAATTCTTTTGTGGGCGCTTAACTGTAAACAATTTTCACCTTGGGTTGTTTATGAAGGATCTTTCCTTTTATATAATCAATTTGTCTACATTTTAAAACCTGAGGCCAAAACAACTCATTTATTTCACAGATAAATGCAGATGTCTTTTTATTTAAAAGCAGTTTCTCGAAGAAAAATCCTGGTATCTATCACACTGTCACCAATACTATCTGAATTTTAATAATTGGTTTTTTATCATTGATATCAAGCAACACTTCTCTAAAATGCATACAAACTGTTTGCAACCATATTCTTCTCAGGGCTGTATCTCAGCACTGACCTTTGTTCAAAGGCTTTTACTTTTTAATGCAGCAGTTAGAGATAACTACTTCATTTATCAAAACTCAATTTCCATAGTAACATCTAGCCTGGGGAGATTCAAGTCCTCACACTAATCCAACGACCCATTCAAAGGAACTGTTGAATACTTTGGTTTCCATAGCAATGATAGAATAATACATTTTGCTAGGTCACTGCTTTTATTAGCAAACTTATTCTTTGAACTTTTGGTAAGGCTGTATTTATTGAGGAAAAAAGTATAATCACTTTATATAAGAGTTCTTTCCTTCAGGGCTATTCTTTAAAGAAAATTACAAATAGTAACCATCCATATATTTGAAAATATTATGGGTATATGGAGCCCTTTAATAAAGTATGCCACCTAGTTTCATCTTAAACTGGGTTCTGATATAAAATTTTTAAATTAAAAACCTCTTAAAAGTTACTGCTATAGGGGCTGGGATTGTAGCTCAGTGGTAGAGCGCTTGCCTCGCATGCGTGAGGCACTGGGTTCGATCCTCAGCACCACATAAAAAAGATAAACCAATAAAGATATTCTGTCCACCTACAACTAAAAAACAAAAAAATTTTAAAAAAAGTTATTGCTATAGATTTAACAAAACAAAAACTTACAAAATTAAAGGAGCTAAGCTTAAAAGTATGTTTTAAATGAGGATGAAGTATAAGCTAAAATAAAAATGAGCTCTCTTAAATAATCAAATGTTGGGGTGGCGGGTAGGGTATAGAATAACTTTAAACCATAACTCTATTTTTGACCAACCAATCTGAAAACTGCAACTTCAGATCTATATTCCATCAAGCACAACACACTAAACACAAATATTCTAAGCTAACAGGGAAAGTAAAGATAATGTATTAAGCAGTAATGCTGTACATGCTAAATGGCAAATGTTTAAAAGGGCTTTATTTAAAGCAAACCGATTTGCCATGGAGGGAGAAATTTCTCTTTCAAGACAAGAATAGCGTTGCCGTTAAGCATTTTAAAATCCATTAGTCAACACTGTTGTTTATGTTTTTGGGTAATTAATTCTATGTGAAGTGACAGGGCAAGGCCTTTGTGAGGGAGCATCATCTTTCCTGGAACCAGACATTCTCATGCAACTGAATTTTGAGCCAGGCTAGTGCTGAAAAGGTAGGTCATTAAAAAATAAGAGTTGACAGAAGAAAGAAGAGATCAAACACGTGTTGGCTTTTAGAAGGATGAATACCACTTACACTATTTACACAACTTAAAGAATTAACAAGAAAATTACATACCAGTATGAGTCCTCAGGTGAGCTTTTAAATGAGAAGACTTTGTATAAACTTTTGTGCAACCTAAAATAAAGGAGCAGAGGAAGAACAGCTTGTCATTCTGGAGACCTTTTGAAATCTTTACATTTGATGATTCAGTATTTAAAATCTGCTTTGAAAGAAGAAATCCCTCATGCCAGATTAAATATTTGAAGCTTCATTTTTAAATCTCAAGGAGCCCTCCCCCACTACCTCATTAAAGGAACAGTGATTTTTTTTCTTTTGGTATCACTTCAGTAGGAAAGAACACAGGTAAAACAGCCAAGTGACAAATGGAAAATTTGTTTATATTCCAGTTAGGTACTTTTTACTAGCAATACATATTTTAGTGATTTATTAGCTACTACAGTATGTTTTTTTTAAAAATTTAATGGACATAGAGCTGACAATGCTAAACCATTATCCAAGATGACTGTAATTTTCTGTACTCCTAACATTTCTTGTTTTTTTCATTTAGCGTGTCATGCCATATCATGTACCACAGTCAATAAATTATGCCCCGTATTAATCATAAACTAGCTTACACCAGCAACTTGGGAGATACATTCATTACTGTCATCAATTTATACTTTGGGCCATGCACGTCATTCAAGAATGAACACATGCTATTGGAACCGTCCTTAAATGTATCCCATGTACAGTCTTGTACAAGCAGCAGGTTAGGTACCTACAAGCCCACACATTATTTTCCCCTACCCTATTCTTTCCAGAGCATTTAATTTAGAATTTAATACTATAATTTATTATCTTAAAGTAATTCTGAATGAAATTCAAATTTTACTTAAAATTGAATAGATAAAAGTACAAGGTAACTTGTTCCCAGAATGTTATAGCCAATTTTTTTTTAATACTGAAAATAAAGCTGGGCACAGTGAAACATGATTGTAATCCCAGCAATTTGGGAGGCTCAGGCAGGAGAATCCCAAGTTTGAGGTCAGCCTAGACAACTCAGCAAAACCCTGTCTCAAAATAAAAAGTAAAAAGAGTTGTGGATGTGACTTAGTGGTAGAGCACCCCTGGGTTCAATCCCCAGTACTGCAAAACCAAGTGAAGAAATAATATAACACACAATAGATAACCACCTGATTACACACCAAAGTAAACCACAGAAATAGGATGAAGAGGGTATGTACATGTACATGTACACGTACACACACACACACACACTCTCTCATGCTTCAACCAGGTAAGACCACATACCAGGATAATCGCAGTAGTGGATGCGGCGTTTCTCCAAATCGGGGTTACTCCTCCTATTGTATCTGACAGGTTGGATATTTTGCGTATTAACTGGCAGAGTGGCAGGTAAATTTGGATTGTGAATTGCCAGTTTGGAAGCAATTGTAGCAGCATAGGATGGAGGTGGGGTTAAATTCTGGAGCATCTCTGCTTGTCTATCAGGACTTCCAGGCTCTGAGCTTGGTGGTGACGGGGGAAAGTAAGTGGCCTGTTGTGGAAGAAACTGACTTGGCATTGTGTATGTGCAAGGGGGCATGCCCTGGAATTGTTTCATTGCAGTCTGTGGAACAGCAGAGGTGTGTGTGTTAAGGCCTGCCATGGCAGCTGACATAGAAACATTAAGGGTGTCCATTACTGCTGTCTGGTTTGTAGAACTGGGCATGTCTAGATCCGGTGTATTCAGTAGCTGGTACAGGTGGCCCTGCTGGGGAGGGACAGAAAGATGAAGATCTGGTGTAGTAAGTTCTTGTTTGATGAAAATATTGTTCACCTCTGGAGCTGAGGTCTGGTGGGAGCTGAATATACTGGTGAACTCAGGGAGGGCCTGGGTCGGGGCCGGAGGAGGAGGGGCAGTCGTCTCACTTTGGTGGCTGAAAATGGTAACAGGTTCTGTCTTGATGTGTGTTACGCACGGTCTCTGGGATTTGTAGAGGCCAGTTCTCAGGTGAGTGATGTCAGGGAGGAAGACGTTCATGTTGATGCTGTAAGGTAACCCTTCACTGTCAGTGAAGAACTGGTCTACCACTGAGGCACTGTCTCGTCTATACTTTTTATGCTCTGGAATAATTGGAACTGGAGGAAGCTGAGGTGTCAGATACTTCTCCATTTCACATCTTGTCTAAAACAAAAAAGAAACAAACATACATAATCCACCTGATTCATCTCAGGAAGGACAAAAATGGTGCTTACTACTGTCCCCACCACCACCACCTCAACACATACCAAAGATCCCTCTATAAAGTACTAAGGCAAACTCCTACTACTAGGATACTAGTATAAGTATTGCTTATAAACATATCAGGTTTATTTTGCCAATTGTGTAATTACTGGTTTACACCAAAGCTTACAAGTCTGTTTGTCTTTAGTAAAATCGCTCAAAAAAAAAAAAAAAAAAAAGACAAAAAGTGAAAGAGGCAAATCAAGAAAAAAACGAAACAGAAAATATATTCCTTTCTGATGCAATAATAGTATCACCACTGATTCCCTGCCCATTACAGCTTACAATTAAAGTATATTAAAGTACTGCCAAACTACCTCAATTCTGTTCATGCTACAGTTATATTAACATGTTTTATTTAAACAACAAAAAAATGCAAACCCTTAAAGCAACCCTGCAAAAAAACTTTTTTGCTTGACTAGACATTTCCAAAATATCTAATATAAAACATTCGTTGGCTATTTCAGTGCCTTTTGGTATATTGTTCAAGGGAAACTTAAAATACAAGGTTTTAAGCGAAACAGTATCCACTGACACAAAACGATTTCACCTTCAACATTTGATCTAAATGTTGATTTTAATCAGCAGATTCGGTAATTGGTTAATATGATAATGAAATGTTCCTATTCATATCCCTATCTAAAACAGATCTTTAATTACCTAAGGGAAAATCACTCCCTTGGTATACTGGTGCTAAGAAGCCCGTGGGTGGGGAGAGGCTGCTGTGTCGTAGCACAGTCATCAGCAAAACATTTATCATGTCCTTCTCAGTGGGCCAATGCCACATTCCCCCCTACTCTGTAAAAAAGCTCAGTCATCCCTTATCCTCTCGGTGTCTCCTAAGCAAAACAAAAAACAAAAAAAGCCAAACTGAAATAACCAATAACCAAATAGTTCTCAATCAGTGATTTTCCCCCCCCAGGACAAATCGCCTCAACCTTTTTAGAGCTATCTCTTCTCCTAGCATAACAAGCTTAAATCTTCTTTTAATTTTTAACATTGAAAAGGGAATTTCAAAAGAAAAAAACTCAATTAGGCGGAATGGCTCATATACCTATTAACTATGGCACCTTAATGGGTCAATAACCCAGTCATATTTTGCTACTAAATTTCAAAAGCATTTCAGACCTCAGATCATTCGGATCATACGGTGTGGATGAGGACGGGATTTCCCGGATAGACCCGATTTAAAAATAAAAATGAACGCTGTAGTCATGTGAATCACATCTTTAACAAATGCCACTGTCCTCTCAAATCACGGCGACACTGACACTCCCCCCACCCCCAGTAGGCAAGGCGCTGGGCAGCATATTCACACAATACCAGGGGGCTATTAAACGAAGTGTCTTGAAATAAACCAAACTAAACCCTTTCGTGCACTGCGCTCCCGTGGCGGTTAGTGGTTTCTGATTTTAGCTCTTCCAGCTGTTTGCATGTGGGTATGTTTCCAATTTTTTTTTTTCCTTGGGACAAGCTAAAAGTCCCGGGAAGTTTTTTTCTGGGCTATATGACTCCGTGCGTGGGCGAAAGAAACAGGCGGTTGCTCTAATTCGGCTGCTGGGCAAGTGTAAAAGCCAACTGCCAGCTTTCAACGCGGCTCCGGGAGGAAATTTACGCGCACAAGGAGAAAACAACACCCCGGCTTTTTCCTTTCTTTTTCGGGAAAAATACGCGCTCCAATACAACCTTAGTTGTCCTCTTGTTTTCCAAACTCGGCCACCACACAATAGCTTCTAAAGCAAGAAGAATGAGCGCCAAGGTTTGAAACCCCCAGGAACCTTTCCCCAGCACCTCAAACTGCATTTCTACTTAACCCCAGACGAGAAAGGGAGGTGGACCTCCCTGGCCACGGCTTCGGAAGGGAGGAGTAAAGGTGAAGGAGTAATTTAAGTGGAGCGTGAGGTACAAGGTTTCATCCTCCACAAGTAAGAAAAACAACAAGGTGCGCGAGAGCACCCAATTCCCTCTTCTAGGCTGACCCGCCAGGGGAGATTCATCTCGGACTCCCCTCTCCCAGGTCCCCTACGTACTCTCTACGTAATGCTGTGCCCAGGGTACAGGGGCAGGAAGGAGCTGCTCACCCCAGCACTAGCTCCCGGTGCGCCCCGACGCACGCCCCAGCCTGGAGCGGCCCCTGTCGCCCGCGCGTCGCAGCAGCGGGACACGCCCGAGCCCCGGGAAGGAGGCGGAGGGAGGGGAGCGGCTCTTCCTACCTGGACCAGCTCCTCTGGGGGCAGCCGCGGACCGGCTGCGGGAGGCGGCGCCGGCTGCGGGGGCTGCGGAGGCGCTGGCTGCGCCTGTGGGTGGTGGTGCGGGTGCTTCAGCTCCTCGCCCGGGAAGAGCGCCGCATCGCGGGCTGGGTTCGCGGCGCCCAGCACCGGCTTGAGCTGCGCGAACACCGGCTCGTCCTGCGGGGCCGGCGGCTGGGGCACAGGTCCCAGGCGGGCGCTCATGGTCAGCACCCGCGTAGCCATGGGCACTCGGGGGACGGCTCCGGATTCGGTACGCGGGTCAGGCGTGTTTCCCACCTTGCCCACGTTGGCTCGGGCCGGCGAGCTCGGCGCGGGGCCGCGGGCGGAGGAGGGGAAGCTCCGGGCAGACCCCTCGGTCAACAGCAGGCAGTTTTCGAAGGCGCACACGAAATGCAAAACTCTTCCGCTCTGCCACGCGTAAACGCCAATGTCCTCCAGGCAGCCACTTTCTCCCGCCCCGCCCCACCGCGCTCTCTCACTAGCTGGAGCCCGCTCCCGCCACGGCCGATCTCCACGAGCGAGCTGCGAGCGCGCGTACCTGCCCCGCGACTACTGACACTTGACGCCCGCCTCTATTTCACCCAACTCTGGGTAGGCGGGGCTCACCGGCCTGACTGACAACGCTGCCGCGAATCCTAAGGCCCCGTGGTCGGCCGGGCCAGGGCGGCCAGCCTATGAAAAGAGAGAAATTCACCCAAGGCCCCGCCTCCACTGGGCCGACCGCACCCCTCGGGCCACGAGCTTCGCGCGCAGGGCGGCCGCGCAGTTTGTACACAACTTCTCTGACAGATTGAGCTGGCGGAGCCGGGGGCGGAGGGAAGGAGAGGAGCGGGTGGAATCTAGGAAGAGGGGGAATGAGGGTGGAGACGCGGAGGGAGATCTCTACGGACTGTTCTCTGCCAGGATTAGGGAGAAAAAGAGTATTGCACGTCTTAGGTGTTGTGCAAGGACCTGAAACTCAAAAGCTGAAATCCAGAAAGCAGCTAGGTGGGGGCGCTAAGATTTTCAGCGACTTGTTTAATGAGTGTGTATTTTTAAATATACAAAATGTACTTTTCTTTAGCAGAAAACCAGAGGCGGTATGATAAATTTTAAAACAGCTCTTGTCTCTATGTATTTTTACCCGTGAGAGTATCTATTTAGCAAAGCAAATTCGGTATGTCCTGAATGAAAGGTTTAGTGGCAAGCATTTTTTAAAGTCCTTGCATACAAGCCTCCCCGCCAACCCCCGCTGCCACTTAAGTATTTAAATAGCTGGAAGTAGTTTTCACACACATTTTTTACCGCCTCGTATTCCTGTGTAGAGAGTAGGCGGGGGTGGGCCATATGAATTTTGAGGTTTTTAATATTTTAACTATGTTGATTCTAGCCAAAACCTGGACTCTAAGCGCTAACAACTAGCTCAAATGTGTGTTTAAATAGACATTACATCTTTGACTTATTTGTGCTAGCACTGTATGTTCGGGGGAGGGGGGGGAATGGAGTTTAATATTTACAGAACAGAAGCAGCAAATTTACCTAATACCCTGGCACCTTTTCCTACGAAAAGACAACCAAAGAAGCCTCAAACGTTAGACACGCCGCAGTTCTGAAAACTGGGAATCCAAATGTGTAGGAAAGTAATAGCCAAATATATTATGTCCATTTACTACGTAGTTATAATGGGAGGGTGAATTTTTGCCAGCAATCACCAAAGGAAACCACTTCCCTTAATCCTTAATGTTCTTGTACATGATTTTATCTGGCTTATTGGGAAGCTGGAACAATAAACTGCAATAAAAATGCCTGTAATATTACTACATATGTACATATGTTGACAGCACACTATACCATTAGAGAATTGTACAAATACAACAGCCTACTCACCACTTCACAGTAAAACAGCTTTCTCAGAAGTTCTTAGAAAAAAAATTTCATTTCAAAAAGTGCCTCTATCAAAGGTATGCATCCATTTTCGACATGCAGATAAATTAATATGCATAAGTATTAGCTGTACATATTTTGGAAAAGTTAAAATTACGCTGTAAACTAATTTTTTTCCCCTCCTTTTCCTTCTCTTCCTGTTAGCACATGATTCATCTTTATAGCAGTGATCGCTACTTTCAGAGAATGGCTGATGACTACTTTCATGCTACCAAAGTATTATATGGTGTTTTTGCAAATTTCTTTCTGAACAATCTTAAGCTGTCTACCTTCATCTTCAAAAAGCTGTCCTATTTTCCTCTAATATTAAACCAGTCGTGTAATTAAATAGTTTAAAAATAAGCTATTGAATTGATATGGGATTTAATGTAACTTTAAAAATTGATCTTTGAAAAAAATTTAGTTAATGCTGATAGTATGATCAGTTAAGGTGACAGTATGATCAAATCTGATCATGTGATATAGACATTTCTTAATGGAATTTGGTACTCTTTTAACTTGAAGCAAAATCTAACAGAGTTACTTCAGCTAGATTATCTATCTGTATTTTAATTTGCTTTTAAATCTACCTAGACTTTTCCTTTTTTGTTTTCTTTTTACCAGTGCATCAGTGGCCTGTTATTTCCACCCAAGTTTTTACTACAGTGAGATCCACTATTTTACTGGAAATGCTTCTAAATTTCACGCCATTTTTTGAATGCTTTCATTCACAAAAGCTTTCAATTCCAAAACAAAACAAAACCAAAAAACCCCCACTTGATTATTTGTTTAAGCTTTTAATAACCATATTTTATAGTCTTGTTTTTTCACATTTCCACTTTTCCTAATGAATATAGATATGAACCTGGCTATGGTTGGGTTTGCATAGCTAATGTATTTACAAGTTTTAAAAATTGAAATGTATTCTTTTTTTGCTCAAATACAGTAGCATTCATTTAAATTTCATTTCTGGCATAACGATTCATGAAATAGAGTTGCCACTTTTAAGTAATGGCTTCTCTGAAATACCTAGCTCTGCAATCTCACAGAAAATAACTAGCTTAGCCCTGTACAATAGTACGGAAATTGGAAAGTAATCCTTTTCTGAGACATTTGCCATGCGGTTCTGGACATATAAAGAACATGTTCAACCAAGCTTCCTTGCTATTGCTCTTAACACAAATGCTGCAGCTACAAACCTGTTTCACCAACTTAGCAAAAAGGTTTAAAACTTGATAAATATTTTTCAAATGTTCCAGGTTCTCCATTGGCATGGAGCCAGACAGTGTGAATGGACAGATCCTCAATTACTTTGAACTTTCTAGTTCTTTGCATTCCTTCCTGCTTAGTAGTGCTGTACTAGCACTACTAAGTGCATTAGGGAAGATGGGAGAAAACAAAAAACAAATGTCAGGTTTCAGAAATCAATTAGTGGCCTGGCAGTAGTGTGTTAACTGAACTGTGCCAAAAGGGGGATTCTGAGAGAAAAATAAAAACGTTGAGTAGTCAAGTTAGGTAGAAGGGTAAGCAAAGAAGCAGTGTGCGTGCTTAAGTCCTTAGTCACTCACTGGGCAACACAGATTTAGTCTTAGAATAAACCATAAGTGTCACTATCTTTACGGGAATAAATGTGCCTGAATGTGTGGGGGCTGGACAGGCATCCAGCCATGGGGGCGGGGTGGGGGGGGACTTGAAGGAGGCAGTGGAAAAAAATAGATAAGTAGCTTCTGAATGATGAGATGAGGCAAGCTTGAAACTAGCACCAGGACAACATTCACAAGAAGACACCGTAAAATAATTTTCTATAGTCTCTCTGATGTTTTCGACAAATATCAGGGAGAGCTTGAAGTTAAGAGATCTAGAATATCACAGCCTACTAAATTTCATTCACTTGGAGAGAATATGCACAGAAAATTCCATTTCTGTACATAGAATCAAATTACCCAGTGATACTGGGCCACAGAAAAAACAAAAGCAATTTTTGATAAGGAAGTATACTTTTCCTCTGGAACTAAAAGTGAATTTTATATTCCTTGACTGTCATTCCCTGTAAGAATCTGAATCAGGGGAAACATAGAAGATAATTTCTGTCCTCTAAAACATTTTACATCTTTAATTTTTTCATAAATAACAGACACTCAAGGCCGGATGTGAAGCCACATGCTCTTAATCCCAGAAACTCGGGAGGCTGAGGCAGGAGGATCACAAGTTCAAAGCCAGTCTCAGCAAATTAGCGAGACCCTAAGCAATTTAGTGGAACTCAGTCTCAAAATAAAAAATAAAAAGAACTGGGAAAGTGGCTCAGTGGTTAAGTGCCCCTGGGTTCAATCCCAGGTCCCCCCCCAAAAAAGACGACAACCCTCCCAAAAAAAACCACTTGAAGCCACACATCAAACAAAAGTCATTGAGAAAATAACACAATTAATAGGAGCTTCAAATGAGATTAGTCAGAATTCAAACCATTTTGATTCAGAAGATAAAGATGAGAGAAAAGATCCTCTTTTTTATTTATTTTATAATCAAAATGTAACATGTGATTTAAATGTTTAATTTAATATACTTCATTTTTTTTTTTTTTGGTACTGGAGATTGAACCCAGGGGCACTTGACCACAAAGCCACATCCCCAGCCCTATTTTGTGTTTTATGTAGAGACAGGGTCTCACTGAGTTGCTTAGCACCTCACTGTTGCTGAGGCTGGCTTTGAACTCGCCATTCTCCTGTCTCAGCTTCCCTAAGTGCTGGGATTATAGGCTTGAGCCACCGCGCCCGGCAAATTTAATATACTTCATTTTTGAATAAATTAAAATGAGGCCTAAATAAAAAAACAACTTAATATTCTATTTTTGTACTGTCTGCTACTCTTAGTTCTTTTTTTTTTTTGGTACTGGGGATTGAACTCAGGGGCACTCAACCACTGAGCCACATCCCCAGCCCTATTTTGTGTTTTATGTAGAGACAGGGTCTCACTGAGTTGCTTAGCACCTCGCCATTGCTGAGGCTGGCTTTGAACTCGCGATTCTCCCGTCTCAGCCTCCCTAAGTGCTGGGATTACAGGCTTGAGCCACCGCGCCCGGCTTACTCTTAGTTCTTAAGAAGTAAATTTTATATTTAACTTTGTATTCCAATTTGTTCTTCATGAAATATTTCATAAAGCTCCCACTATACACTTATTCCTAAACGTACCATGATTTATCTGGCCTAATTTTAAAACTCTAGTAATATACAAAACCAGTAGAGTTTTACCTTTTGGGGGCACTGGGATTGCTTTTTCCACCTCGTTAGTATAGCAAGCAGATAAAATTGACATAAATTCAAATGCCTTGAGCCAAGTTATAAGCCAGGCATACTGAAGCTTAAACTGTACAGAATTTGAATTCTGACTCTCAACATGATAGGAAAGGTTAAAGGAAAAATCCTATACTGAGCAGTTACACCAAACAATCTTTTAGAATGTTCAGGAGGCCACATCATCAGCATCATAATGAGCAGTATTTTGAGCCAGTTGCTGTTCCTGTTATGACAAACAGTAATGGCAGTAGGCTGTGGGGTACAGTCAGTGAATACCCAAATGAACTGTGCTTGGATCACAAGGAAATATCCTTTCAGGCACTGATTTATAAATGAAATGTGTGAAATCAGTGCTACCTCCAATGCCAGCTCTTCATGCCTTAATGCTATACATTATTGTTGGTTGTGTCAATTTGTGCAACTTTTATGGAGGACAACTGTACAATAAGTATGAAGAAGGAAGCTGGGCGCGGTGGCGCAAGCCTGTAATCCCAGCACTTAGGGAGAATCGCGAGTTCAAAGCCAGCCTCAGCAACAGTGAGGCGCTCAGCAACTCAGTGAGACCCTGTCTCTACATAAAACACAAAAATAGGGCTGGGGATGTGGCTCAGTGGTCGAGTGCCCCTGAGTCAATCCCCGGTAGCAAAAAAAATAAAAAATTTAAAAAAATGTATGAAGAAGGCTAAAGATATAAATAATCTTGAAAATGATAGATAATTCTCCTTTTAGGAAATATATAAATATATGTTTATATGTAAAATTGGAAATAATCTAGGTATCCAACAATAGGGGAGTAATTAAATGATATATGGCTACTCTGCTGCCAAAAATTGTATTCTATAGAGATATTTAATGACATGGGAAAAACATTCATGATATATGAAATCAAAGTGTTTGTATAAACATGTACCCATAAAAATGAAGAAAATACAAAACAAGAATGTATTTTGGTAGCTATCATTGGAATGTCAAATTATGGGTAGTTGTTCATTCCTTTGTACTTTTTAGTATTTGCTAAACTTTCTACAATTGCTAGGTATTGCATTTATGATTAGAAGAAATATTTTTAATAAAAACTTTTTACAGTTAAGAGTCTGTTGGAACTGTCAGTAATGATCAAATGATTTTCCACTTGGAACCAGCAAGGATAGCCACAACTTGCCAGCATCCTATGCTGGGAAAATATGTAATCTTTATAACAAAGCTATTCGATTTTTCAGGATTCATTGCAGAATATAGAAACTAAAGAGATATTACAAAGGGGAATTTGAAGTTAGAAAGATAATCTAGGGAATATTCAAAATATACATATAAATTTGCTTTCATTTGTTTCCTCAGTTGTCAGCAAGACTTCCTCTAATGATTTTTATTGAGTTGTTTTGGGTATCTCATTTTATTTTATTGGTTTGTTTCTCATGTTAAATACAGTGTTTGATAAAATGAATTGACTCTAAAGCTAGATAAAGTCTATATGCATCTTTTTAAAATATTTTTTTCTAATTGTCAATGGACCTTTATTTTATTTATTTATATATGGTACTGAGAATCGAACCCAGTGCCACACACATGCTAGGCAAGTGCTGTAACCCTGAGCTACAACCCCAAGCCTTATATGCATCTTTAAAGAGCTATTTATGTTAAATTCTAAAATATTCGCAAAGATGTGGTATGAAATAGTTTCTAATGGAATGTCCTTATAATCTTCTAAGAGCCTTGTTCTCCTTCCCAGCACCCAAAGTTTTCAAAGATAATTCCTATACTTGGTTACTGGGAATTTAAAAATTTAAATGAGGGTGATGGTGGCAGTAGTGGTCTCAGATCTTAATGTGTAAAGAATTTTTATGTAAAAAATTCAATAGAGAACTCACTAGTTTTTTGTTTTTTGGGGTTTTTTTTTTTTTGGCACCGGGGATTGAACTCAGGGATACTTGACCACTGAGCCGCATCCCAGCCTTATTCTGTGTTTTATGTAGAGATAGGGTCTCACTGAGTTGCTGCTTAGCAGCCTCACCATTGCTGAAGCTGGCTTTGAACTTAGGATTCTCCTGTCTCAGCCTCCCAAAGTGCTGGTATTACAAGCATGAGCCACTACACCTGGTGAGAACTAACTAGTTTTTTGGGGCCCACCTTCCACCCCATCATCCTGACCTCAATTCAAAGCACACATTTTTCAGTCTTTATTCTAAATCATCTGGCACATTGGTGCCTGAAAGCATTTATTGAATATCCTAGGTGTGCTAAGCACTGTTGTAGGCTGTGTCAGCCAGCTTTCCTTTACTATAACAAAATACCTGAGACAATCAACTTAAAAGGAGGAAAAGGTCTGGCATGGTAGTATTCTTCTATATTCCCAGCTACTCAGGAGGTGGAGGCAGGAGAATTGAAAGATTGAAGCCAGTCTGAATAAATTAGTGACACCCTGTCTCAAAATAAAATTTAGAAAAAGGAGAGAGAGGCCTTGGGTTGTGGCTTAGTAGTAGAGCGCCTCTGGGTTGACTTCCCTGGTACTGAAAAAAATAAAAAGGAAAAATAAAGGAGAAAAGGTTTGTTTGTTTATTTTGGCTCATGGTGTTTATTTTTGCTTATGGTTTCGGAGGTTACAGTCCCTGGTCACTTGGCCCTGTTGCTTTGGGCCTGTGGTGGCACAGTACGTTGCAGTAGTAGCATGTGGTAGAGCAGGACTGCTTACCTCATGGGGGCTGGGAAGCTAAGAGAAAGGAAGAGGAGGGTTGGGGTCCCAGTATCCCCTTCAGTGGCGTTACCTATAACCTAACTTCCTTTTACTAGGCCCCACCTCCTGGACATTCCATCCTCCCCTAATTGTGCCACAGGTTGGGGAACAAAACTTCAACACAAGGGCTTTTAGGAAACATTCAAAATATAGGGGCGGCGGTTGTAGCACAGTGGTAGAGTGCTTGCCTAGCATGTGTGAGGCACTGGGATTGAGCCACATAAATAAATAAAATAAAGGTATTGCGTCCATCTACAACTAAAACTTTTTAAAAAAGAATCCAAAGCCGGACGCAGTGGTGCAAGTCCGTAATCCCAGCACTTAGGGAGGCTGAGACAGGAGAATCGCGAGTTCAAAGCCAGCCTCAGCAATGGCGAGGCGCTAAGCAACTCAGTGAGACTGAGACCCTGTCTCTACATAAAACACAAAATAGGTCTGGGGATGTGGCTCAGTGGTCGAGTGCCCCTGAGTTCAATCCCCAATACAAAAAAAAAAAAAAAAAGAATCCAAATTATAGCACAGGTCTTGAAAATACAAAGATGTGGGTGCTGTGGTGCACATCTGTAATCTCAGTGGTTCAGGAGGCTAAGGCAGGAGGATCATGAGTTCAAAGCCAGACTCAACAACTTAGTGAAACCCTGTCTCTAAATAAAATATAGAAAGGGCTAGGGATGTCACTCAGTGGTTAAGCACCCCTGAGTTCAATCCCCAGCATCAAGAAAGAGAGAGA